>ML808633.1:57697-75162 GCA_009831015.1 Picea engelmannii | reverse complement strand
ATTTTTTTGCAGGTTAGCTACTATGATCCTAGTGCGTAGTACAAGAAAGGTTGGGGATCATTTAAAAGAAAAAGAGGATTAACCCTTTGTTATAGTTGCAGAAGACCAGGACATCTTGCTAAGGAATGCCCTGGTAGAAGACCTAGTTGTCTTTGTTGTAAATCTATGGACCATGAAGTTTTGGATTTCCCTAGAATGATTGCTAAGGTTGAAAGAATGAATATGAGACAATAAAACCCTGAGGAAGATCAAGAAACTAAGACCATGGTAGAACCCCAGAAAGAATCAGAGAATGTATTTCTACAAATGAAAGAAACCTTGAATGATCACAAAAATATCAACTTATCAGAGATCTTCAAAGAAAAAGAATGCATAGAAACAAGAATAGGAGACTTCGACATTGAATGTGTTCTGGATGAAGAAACACAGGTGAATATCATGACAGAAAGAACTTGGGAAATTTTAGGGAAGCCTGCTATGATTCCTTCATTGGGAGGAATATGATTATTCAGAGGAAAGTTGATAACCCTATGTGGAAGACTCACCTAGATATCTATGAGTGCTCATGGAACTTTGATAGAGGAAGAGTTTTAGGTTGTTAAATTCATTGAGAGAAGCACCCCATTTACTATGTTACTAGGAAAAAGTTGCATTGAGAAGGACCAGACTAGAAGAAAAGAAGAGGAATCCCTAGAACAAAAAAAGCAAGAATTAAAAGATTTCATGACTAGGAGGATAATGCACTTGATTGCAGAACAGGAGAACATATCGAAGATGTTTAGGACCAAAAACTTAGATGTCGAAGTTGAAAGAACACAAGAAGACTCATAGAAGAGTGGAGCACCTACCCTATACAAAGAAGAAGTATTACTCTCTAACCGTATGAAAGAATCTCAACAACGCGAAGTTACTATGCCAAAAGGAGATAAGAATCAAAATGGAAAGAGAAATACCGAGACAAAGATCACAAGGAAGAAGGCTAGAATTCTCAGTAAGAAGAGAGCAAAGTTGCAAAATGTTCCAGAGGGGACTTCGCAGAAGGAAGGTTTTCCAAATTGGAACTTCGGCGAGATATCAGAACAACGCAACATGGAACTTCGCCATGGCGAAGAAATATAACCATTGAAGGCATTATGACCGTTAGACCGACACCCCAAACGGTTAGAACAACAATTATGACCAGAAAGCTCTCCATCAGACCATTGGGACCGCGCCGTAACGAACATAACTGCATTAATGAAGGCCTCTTTTCCTATGGAGAAGCTCCGTTACATCACTTCCTACTTATTCCATCGAATGTTGCACCGAGAACATTTTTTCAAATTGTATCTGAGCTAAAAAGAGAACTCACTGCTACCGCGTTGTGTTTACTGAGATCGACACCTTTTCTATTGCATTGAGTATTCAGTCATCAACCTGAGTTATTCGATCATGAGCGTGCATGTCGGATGAACTCAATGCCATAGAGAAGTTGGTTGAATAAGTTCTAATCGATCTGATGGACGAGAGAGTGATGTCCACAGGAGTTCAAGCTTCATTGACGTGATGAGTGCAAGCCTTCCTATCGACTGCCCGCAGATCTGGACCATCCCAAGTTGCAGCCGAGAAAAGAACCAAGCATCGAGATGATTTGGTGAATGAGAAGTTAATCCCAACTATCCTGCCCAACTATATCTCACCTCTGGCCGACGCGATGAGTCGTGACAGTGTCCCGAGAGAATTTGAATACACCCTAGTTACTGCGTACCTCCTGAAAGGGATACATGCAGTTAGAACACAACAAGATCAAATCACGACATTAAAATTCAATGACTTCAACCTAGGGGGACCGCAATAATTACAGTATGCTCGCTCTTGACAGATACTTGACCAGGACGAAGGGGAAGAACTCAAAAATTATCCCCCAACCATGGACTATGAACCTCGCGCAGTCCACCATACTGAATGTGATGAAGATTCCACATTTTGGAAGGCACCAATAGGTTAACGCGTGTGTCAAAATCCTGCTATCATGTTACCATGGCAGCCATCTATGGCTAGATAGATGCATCAAAGTCGATCCGACGATGATCCATAGGATCACCAGATTGAGCATGCAGGGACCCGACCCACAGGACTTCTACCCAGGGAAGGCTACAGACTGCACACTGGAATAGAGGATTAAAGACACATATGTTGATGTAGAAAAGGGGAGGCGAGGCTACAAGGTATCTTCCATCCAGAATGGTACAATGCGCTTGGCATACCAGCTGATCACAGGAAAGCTGGTGAGAAAGAAAAAACCCATGTAGGTCACAGGGTTCATTGTTGACCTTGCCGAAAAATGTGTAGAAGGACTCCAAATTAACTAGGCGAAGTACTTAGTCAATCGGGTCGAATTGGATTGCCGCGAAGCTTAGGATCAGGGCTAGAAGTTCCATTTTAGTTGGATGCTGATCCTCATAGCATTTACAGCTTGGGAGATGCCAGAAGGTGCAACCTTCCCTGATATTGAGCCGTTCGAGCCGCTCGCTGCGAAGTTCAACATGATTTGGTACTCGAGTGACATGGGAAAATAATGGCAGTTGAACACAGTATTCCACACATACTATCTCCAGTTGAAGAGGGTTATTAGGGGTGTCCCTTGTATGACACCGAACACCCTGCACCGGTTCAGACCCCTCATAAATTTCCGCACAAATCGACACTTTATTTATATCACTACATGCACAGACGATCATAAAGAAGAACTTCAGTCATACTATAATATCACAAAAGAAGACCTCGAAGAGATAACTAAAGATTGGTCTACAAAGCTCCTTATCCCTGCTGACCCCGCATAAATGTTTGATCCCGAACTAATTGGCATCTCGGAGGCCACTCACAAAGAACACGACACACCTGGAACCAACAGAAGGAAGAAGACCTAAGAGGTACAAAACCCGAGCAGTGCATTAGAAGAAACTACTTCAGAATTACCTGGACGAGGAGATGACGATGAAGTAGATAAAGAAGAGACCAATGGAAAATATGATCAATAGAAGTAAGGCGAAGTAACATCGCCTAGGGATTCTATTGATGAGGCTGATCCCTCTAAGAAAATGAAGGTTTCCCCCATGAAACCTACTTCCCTTATGAAATCCAAAGCCACCAGGACTAAACTGCAGACTGTGCTCACGCTCAATGACTTCGACTTCATCATCGCATCCTTATCAGACGCTTCACAGGATATTATGTAGAACACTGAAGCCAAACAAGAAGCCATTTATGATAGAATTGAGACAGAACTAAGAGGGGTACAAAAGACCCTACACTCCAACCGCGTAGTATCCACTGCGCCCCCTCCATCAAAAGAACTAGAGTTGGGAGATGAGTCTGCCTAACTTCACAGAATAGCTGATGCAACCAAAGCTTGCCTTTGTCGAGTGCAAGAAGAGAAAGAACATGCTACAATGGCCCTACAACAAGCACAAGAGGAAATGGTATAGAAACGCCGATTTGCGAAACAGGAGAAAGATAACCTCCACACCAAGTTCAAAGAGGATAGAGCACAGGTCAAGCAAGAGAAAGAGAAGTTTCTCGCAGAACATCTCGGAGTCAAAGAAGCAGTCAGCAGAGCACTTCGCTTTGTGAAAGGCTCAGAGCAAAAGGAGGAAGAGCCAGTGGAGCAGCAAGTAGCACAACTTGCGGAAGCTATCCAACAAATTCAATAGAGAATTGCAGACCTAGAGCTATGAACAATGCCAAGTACCCCACAAGATGTGTGAGACCAAAGAGAAGCCACTGCTCGCAGCGCAGTTGAGAGGATCAGAGAATTTGCTCTGGAATGTAAACAACTTAGCAGTAGAAGTGCACAAACCTACGAGAGACTTACTGAAGACCCTAAACTAAAGGCTCTGGGGTCACAACTCCAGGAGGCAAAGAAGAAAGCAACAACAATACAGGTGTAGTTTAAGCTCCTATTAGTAGTGGAAAGGATGAAGCGATCCCTTGAACAACACATTGCTCAACAACATGTCAACACCTTACAGAGAAAAGTCATGGAAGTGACTCAGAGGCTCCAACCATTCCAAGACAAAGCGTGCCAACTGTTTTACGAGATCGAAGGCCGAGGAGTAGAGCTTGAACAAGTAGTCGTTGCAGTCGAACAACACTTAGAGGGACCTGTCAATGAAGCAGTTATCCAATAGTTCGCCGAGCAGGAGGCCTTGGCACAACAACAGGTCAAAGAAGATTGAGACAAGCTTGAGTATTTTGCAGAAGAGCTACCCAGACCAGAGTGACTCGGGATGAGTCATAGGTGAGTGCTGGGGTCAATTTTTAAGGATCCTTGATCAATTTTGACCTATTTTGGGACTTCGACAGGCTGTCGAAGGTGGAGAAATCACAAGTCGAAGAAGAGATCACGGTATCTCAGACCCTTGTTAGGGATTTTTGGGTTTTGGGATTATTTAATGGGTATAGGGATGTTGACCCATGGGTTTACCCATGTTTAGGCCCATTTTGTAATGTATAAATAGAAAGCTAGGCAATGTAAGTAAAGGCGCGCAAGTGTGTGATGATAAGTGCTAAGTGCAAGTAATAGTTATACATGCTTTGTGCATGCTGTGTGAGACTTGCAAGGCTAAGTGAAAGTGACTATGTAAAGGCTTTGTGATGTAACTTAGCTCGGGGAAGGAGGATCTAGCGAAGTGTGCGCAGATCTCCTGTCCTATGTGGAGTAGGATTTTGTGGCTTTGTGCATGCAGAAGATTGACAGAAGGCAATAAAAGAGAAGAAGAGTTGGTGGAAATAGCCCTAGGCTGGGGGTGAACCATGTATATCCTGTGTTGCTATGCTTTGTGCGATGTATTGATGTGTTTATGTGTTTACTTGCTTAAATGATTTGATATAGATGAATGATAGATAGATCTGTTGATGCTTTATGCTTGATAATATGGATGAATGCTAGATCTAATCTCTTTCCATGTGTTAAGTGATTAGATGTGTTAGATCTGGTTGAATACTGTGATCCTTTGTAATTAGGGTTTTATCTGTGAAGTAGATACTGGTTAAATACTGATGGACTGTAACTGCTAAGTACTTTGATAGAGTATTGTAATCATATATCTGTGTCCCAGCTAAGGTTGCAGACACTAGAGTCCTGCAACCACCCCTACCGCTACCTCAGGTGAGACTTCATCTGCTTCGTAGGTGTTTCAGAAAGGGCCAGTAGTTAGGGTTTTGTTGGTGCGTTCTTGAGCATTGAACCCTGGGTCTTCCCTTGTGCCAACAACATACTTGAGGGTTAAAATTAACTTCTAGTCCCAATTTAAGTGATTTGTGTATGAAAGCAATAAATTCAACTTAAAATTTCACAAGCCAAATGAGCCATCCATGTGGCAGCAAAGAAAAAGAGGAGAATAGTGATTCTTTTTAACCCCCAAGTGCATATGTTAGCTAACCTTTGTTATGAGAAAGGTCTCTAAGTGGAGTGTATTTTCCTTACAAAGTGCAAGAAAATAAAAATCTGAAGGCTAGGGGCCCTCAAACCATTGATAAAAACCCTTACAATTTGAAAAAATAGACTTATGCGTGGGTTACAGTTCTGACAGGTGCGCAAAGGGTGCAAAATATGTAGAATGCGTAGAGTAATGAATCATGTTTCACGCACAATGCTTAGAGTGCGCGTCTGTGGGTTTGAAAAGCCACGCACTTCCTGTCACATGTCGGGGGAGAAATTTCCAAGTGAAATACTCCTTCCTCAGCTCTGAGTTTTGACTTTGGCAGGTTGGGCTAGGTCAGTTTTGGTACCTTGAAGACAAAACAATCAATATGAATTTATCACAAGGCTCAAATAGGGAGGAATTTGATACCGATCCCCAGTATGGTCACCAATATATTGTGTTGGTTTTGTCACTTGGGTGAGAAAAACAACAACACTTGCATGTCTAGATAAGACTACTAGACAAGACAAAAGTTTGTGAGTGGGTTAGACAAACAAAACACACATGAAAACAAAGAAATATAACTAAAAACAATTAAGAAATAAATGTTAGAAAGCTTGATAAAGTTAGAACCATGAAAATCAAACAATGACCAACATATTGCTACCAATGGATCAATAGATTAGTAGGAAAAAAACTGTAGAGAAAGGCAAGGACTTATGAGTCCCCTCTTCCTCCTTGGGAGGGCTCTTGAGTTCCCTAATTGAGAGCCCTTCTCTCCTTAAAATAGAAGAAATGACAAATGATGAAGAAAAACAATGCCTATTCCCTCAAGAGGTGAGTGGAATGGCCTATTGCAATGGTGCTTTAAGGCTTCCAAGAGAAAAGAGGATTCTCAAAGAAGAATTCTTGTAGCATAACAATACTTTGAAGATCTTGGTTTCTTAGAATACCCATGGCTCTTCTTTATAGCATCCCTTCATGGAAAAATTTATTTGGTTCATGGTGTGAACAAGGGGCCTTTTAGGGTACTCTCTAGCCCTTGACCAACCTCCAAGCTATATTTTGCTCAGATATGAGTGTCAAATCGTGTTGGGGGTCAGACTAGAAGTGGTTGAGGGGCCAAAAATATTCATAAATGTGTCGTTCATGGAAGTGCGTGGATTTTCTCGTAGACATTAACACATTTTGTGCATAGTGTGCGTTGAGGCGTATGTTGGCCCGTGCATGCTGCGCACTGTGCGCACACTTTCTTTGGTGAATATGCACACTTCAATTTTTGACCCAATTATATAGTTTTTTGCCTTCTGGATGAATTTTGGTGTTGTAGGTGGACTAATTGTTATTGGAATTGATATTTTCCTTAACCATTGTGTGTAATGTTGCGGACAATTTTTCAGTGATAACAGTTGGGAAGAGGTTTAAATGGATTTTATTACAGGTCTACCCAAGTCCAAATGAAATAATGACCTCATTGTAGTAGTGGATCGAATCACAAATTATGCCCATTTTTTCTCCCTTTCTCATCCTTTTAAAGCAATTATAATAGCCATGGAATTCATGGAAATAATTCAGAAGCTACATGGAATCCCTAAGATTATTATAAGTGATAGAGATCCAATTTTCATTGGAAATTTTTAGAATGAATTATTTTCTTATTTGGGTACTCAATTGTCTCACAACTCCTCTTACCATCTTCAATCCAATGGGAAAGCTAATATTGTGAATAAATTCCTTGAAGGGTATCTTCGTTTCTTTACATATGATAAACAAACACAATGGGTCAAGTGGTTTCCCTTGGCAGAATGGTGGTACAACACATCCTTCCACAAAAATTTCCCCATTTATGAAACTTTATGGATATCATCCGCCATCCATCACATCACCCTTTAAAGGGAAAGAAAAGGTTCAAGAGACCACATATAGCACCAAAAAGTAGATCAACATCACGAAAAAATGGAATTTTAAGTTGGGGATTGGATATTTCTAAGTCTACAACCATACAAACAAATGTTCCACAAGAAACAAAATTATAAGGACAATAAATTAACACCCAAGTATTATGGTCCCTATAAGGTGTTGTAGAGGATTAGAAGTATGGCTTACAAATTGGATTTACCTCCATCTTCACATGTACATCCAGTCTTCCATGTTTCCCACTTAAATAAGGTAATCGATGACAAGATCTTAGTTCAAACTATTTTACTAGAAACAATCCTCAAAATAAGGGTTAAGCAGCTGTGAAATCAAGCTATTACTGAGTACCTCATCAAGTGGAAGAACCTACCAATAGAATAAGCGATGTGGGAAGATGAGTTATTCATGAAGAAACATCTACAACTAATCAAGTGTTGAGGTAAACACTTGTTTGAAGGGGCCCTAGACAAAGCCCCATGTTAATCATAAAGCCCTAGATATTGAGTTGTTGCAATTCTATTTTTATATTAGTATTGTTAGCTAGACCTTTTGATTGTATTTATACCATTAGTCTCCTATATATATATATATATACCAAGGAGACCTAGTTTTAGGATCATATCATATTGTACATTTGTTCTATTGTAAAATGAGGTTTCCCCCCTTGAAAAGGCTTATATTTCATCCTTGTATCTATTTCTAAAGGTGTAGAGTTACTTGCCTTTCTATTTTCAAACTATTTTGGTGTTTGTGGTCTAACACTATTATAAAAATAACAAAATTAAATGTTGGTCACACTCGTTATTTACTAGAAGGTTGAGTATGATCACTTGAACTTGAAGTTTTCTAATATATGATATTATCAGTCTCTCGATACACTGTGTCAGAATTAATAATTTCAATGTTACAAACATGTGATACGCGGTCCATCTTAAATATGAGAAAATAAATATAGATCAAGAAAACATGAGAAACATATTTACTAATTAAACCAAGAAATCATTACCGCCACCATATATAAATAAATGAATTGAACTCTAAAATTCTAAGCCTGACAAAAGGCAACAAGGACTCAACTTAATGACTTACACTACGCAGTTAATCCCAAAAATGATATCTAATAAGTTCAAGAATATTAAGGTCAATGATAAAGACATCCTTCTTAGTTATAATGTAGTGTTTCTTTTTACCATGATCCGTATTAATGAAGCCACAACAATGATTGAACAAGTCACAGACCCTCAGACTTCCAAATAAGTGGAAATTTGTCTTAAACCTAATTTTTTAAGTTTCCAAGGTAATTTGTATGAGAAAACACGTGGGGTTGTTATGGGGTCCCTACTATCCCCAATAGTAGCAAATATTTACATGGATTATTTTGAAGGAAAGGCTATGTATTTTTCTCCTATGAAACCTAACTTATGGGTTAGATACGTGGATGACACAAATGTAAGTGGTTTAATGGTAAATAGGACCTCAACAAATTCATGGAGCATTTAATTAGTCAATCTAACCATATTCAATTCATAATGGATTTAGATTATGAAAAATCCATTCATTTCTTAGGAATTCTCATCTTTAGGAAGGGTCGATGGTTCTTTGAGCCATCAAGTGTATCATAAGACAACCGACATTGAGTAATATCTTCATTTTAACAACCATCAAGATGCTTTCCATGTCAATTTTCACATACAATATTATCTGACTAATTTTCAGATCTGAAAATTGCTTCCTAGTGAGCTAACAATAAACCCTACCTATTATCATTGAACAATTTTACACTAAAAATTATTGATTGAAAATATATGGAGTGGAAACAACAAGATCAGAGATGAATCATCAATACACATATGAGACACAAAATTTATGTTCTGAAACCTTGTTAATTTCATAAATTCCGAGGGAAAAACCACCCCTCCCAGTCAATACAATTTAACCAAAATCTAAGGACAACCTTGTCTTCCAGTAACCAAAAAAATAAAAAAACCAAACCTCAACAAATCCCTAAAAATTTACTCTGCCCACAAATATGTTTCAAACCATTTGTATGACTTGCTGACATTACATGTATTGTTGTTGGCATCAACCTGTATGGACCTGCTCCTACGCAGAAAACTTTGTATGGATGTACATGATTGACCCTTTTGCAACCCACATACATACGCGATTGCACCCACTGCAACCTGTGTATACACGATTCACCTTACTGCAACCCACGTACATACACAAATATGCCCACTGCAATCCACGTATGTACGCGACTGTGCCCACTGCAGCCTGTGTACATATACGGAAAATTATACAGACACTTTCGTACGATTCGCTCCACTCGTATAGTTTCTTCCTAGGCCATATTTTACAGAGTTACATACATTCCGTTGCTAAAATCACCAAGCTCCTTGGCACAAGTGCAGACTCACTTATTCCAACTCCATCATGTCTTCACTCGCTCTACACCATATGAAATGTCACAATGATCTCTCTCCTTTATATACAAGTCTTAGGAGCCAGCATAGAAGCACCTACACAAGTCAACATCAAATTAGACTTTCTTGTGGGTGAGAAGCCCCAACACAAACCCACAAATGGCACCAACAAACCCATGAATACCCAACTTCATCCCAACGTCGGTTTTCTTCAAAAGAAGAGTGTAATGTGTTGACCACAAAAATTTCCACATGCCCAATACCTAGGGAACGTGAGAATATCTGCCTTAAGATACAAAAATAAACATCCCAAAGGGTAGGGGTTATAAAAATTCTCACTACTCATTCCCTCAGAATATCGGATGATGAACACATCGACCAAGAAAAAATACACTTGATTGATATTTTCAAAAATAAGGGGTACAAATAATGGAAGGTTGAGAAGGGATTTCAAAAAGATGGAAAGAATCCTAGCATATATGAGAAAAAGGGGTTATCATAAATAGGACATAAAGTGGTGCTCCATTATGTTCAAGGTAGCTCAAAAAATATTGCTAGAACGTTAAGAAAGAAGCATATTATAACTATTTTTCAACACTCTCACAGTATCAAAATCCTCCTTAAATCAGTGAAGGATCTTGTGGGTCCTTAGCTTCATAAAGGTGTCTATTCTAATCCATGCTTTTGTGATCTTACCTATATTGGAGAAAGAGAAACCAGGAGGTCCTTCCAAGTTCAAATTAAAGAGCATAAAGCTTCTATTACCCATAATCATGTTAAGTCCTCTGCTTTGGAAGATCATTCTACTAAGACAAAGCATCATATATATATTGAATATACAAAAGTATTAACAAAGATTGATCCCTTATTTGAAATAAAGGTTAGGTAGGCTATGGAGATTGTGAAGTAGAACAATTATATCAATAGAGATGCTAGTATTAACCTACAAATCTTAGCTCCCCATTCTTAAAATACATGTAGGGTCATCCTCCTAAGTAGGTTTATCTTTTATTTGCTTCTCTTCTTGTATATGGTTGGCTTATTCTTATAATATTTTAATGTCTCTCCTATTTTATTCCTTATTTGTAGCATTTATTTGCTTGTTTTCATTCCCTTTCACTTGAGAACTAGTTTATTGTTATTTTTATATTTTTGATTCCCCTATATCGCGATTACTTTCTTGATATATTTTTATAAGTGTTTTATTTGCTTGTTTGCATTCCCTTTCATTTGAGAACTAGTTTATTGTTATTTTTATATTTTTGATTCCCCTATATCGCGATTACTTTCTTGATATATTTTTATAAGTGTTTTATATATCTTCAGGAAATATTTATCTTTATTTTTTTAATTTATAATAAGTAGATATGTGGGGGATTGTTTTATAGGTCCAATTACCTAGGTGGATACTTTTTATTATATTTTTCCTTTATATTTATATGTGTGTGTTTTGTTATATTTATTTTCTCTTTCCTTTATGTCTTGTGATGAGATTCTTAGTCTTGGTCTTAGGTTAGGTTAGCCATTAATTACCACCTTTTATAGTTTTCTCATATATATTTTTTACTTTTTCCTTTATATGTGTGTTATTAGTCCCTCCATGGGACTATAGCAATGAGTTTTCTTTTGATGTGACATTAATTTGCCTTTTACCATAAATTTGTGTATGTAATGTGATGTTTAACATAGGAAAACAAATATATATTGTTGGATATAATAAAAATATTTGTGTATCTCATTTCTAATTGGTTGATAGAATTGAAGTGTTATTGCTCCCTTCACGTCTTTCAATATGTAGAATTAATTACATAATCAATTAATTTCACCAATCACCACTTCTAAATATAAAAAGTTGTACTATTTATTTATTATTATTTATTATTATATTTATATTGTATTTATTATCTAATATATTATTTATTATTATATTTATATTATATTTATTACATTTATATTATATTTATGAATATTATAGTTCCATTCAACATACGGTTCATTATACACTTTGAATAACAAACAACCATCAATTATTATCTTTTGACAAAAAATATTTGTTGTTACATTAGTTGTTATTACAATTTTTTCATTACATATATTTTTCCTAAGTTTGGTTATATTTATCGTTAGGCCTTATTAGACCTTGCGATGAGTTCCTTGATAGTATTATGCTATTCTTGGGTGTCTTTTTGGTATATATAATTCATTACATAGATTTTAGTGTATAGTTTTATTTGTTTTCTTGATGTTGATGATAGTGGTGTGTGTTTATAGGTATTAATTTAAGATTTTTTTTTTTACTAAATTTATCTTTTTCTAACATTATTTTTAATTAGTTTTTGTTGAGCTTAGATTTTTATAGTTTAATTTGTTTATTTATGTATGTTCACGATATTCATTTATTATTTTAATTGTTCTCTCTCTCATGTTTTCTTAGTTTAATTGGTGCCACTAGTCTCGAGTTTCTTTGATTAGGTCTTTTATCGAGGCATATAAATCTTTTGATGGAGTTTCCAATTGCCTTGAGTGTCAAGTCATCCACAATTCCAATGGCAAGGCTGAGAGATTTACCCAAACTAGTTGGATTGTGGAATATTCCTTCCTAGGGTTGAACTTCAGGGACCATTCCACAAAGGTAGAATGGTGTTGGAACATAGTCATATCCCTTCTATGCAAGTTACATCTTCTACATTTTTTAACGTAAAAGAGAACCAACCTATTGGTGGAACAAAATATTATGATGTGTATCCTAGAACTAGTAACCACTTCTTGTCCATTCACACAATGAAATATTGTTCAACCATTGTATGCCCATATAACTTGCCAACTAAACTTTGATTATGATATTCCAAGCTTTGGGTCATCGAGGCATCCCCACCAAGTACCATGCTAACCTTTCATACCCTGAGTTTGATGCATTTCTTAGGTCATTTCTTCTTAATTTCACTTGTATCTGTTGCCTCTCTTATTTCCCCAACATTCTTCTCCACACCACACCTAGGATTCACTTTATTCATTGGATACCAGGAAGGATGTAGGGCCTTGTTATGCAAAGATGTCTTAACTAGTCTAAGAGATGAGGTGTGAAGGGAAATGAGAGCCCAAATTAGAAGAGGTCCATGGAGATGATTCATGAATATGTGGAGTCTGGCATGTGGCTTAGGTAAGTTCCAAGCAGTAGGTTCACTGCAAGTGGGTGGGTGGGAATGTATGGTGCCTTGATCATTAATAGTCATGCTTCTATCCTCCTCACTAGAGATCTGACAACTAGCCTGTTGATGTACTTAACCCCAAAACTTTAGAGCATTCACATAAAATGTAGTGCAAAACCAAAGAACATAAGAGAAAATAGATAAACCCTAAGAAATATCTCTTGATAATAAAAAATAGAGAACTACGTTAACTTGTCTCTTCAAGGGGGAAACCTCCTAGAGCAATGCTCCAAATACAATAAAAAATCCTAACAAAACATTACGTAACATCCTACTCAATATATATCTATCCATAGAAAATTAACTACCTATGGGCCCACTTATAATGAGATTCGACTAACTAATTTGAGCCTTATTAATAAAGAGGACCATTTTTACAATGAGTGACTATTAACTAACTATTTAATGGTCCTTATTCAAGGAAGGTGTCCTCCTACATTAATAAAGTATCTAACTAAGGGCGTTAGGGTAGGAACCTAACATACCCTCCACCTTAGAAAGCAGTGTTGTCCTCAAGGATGAAGGTGAAGAAATTATTGTATAATCGTTGTTGGTTCCCATGTGGCATCTTTTGGTTGCATGTATTTCCACTAGATCAATAATTCCTTTATCATGATCTAACACAAGTGACGCTCTCTAGTATCCAATACTGCTTCTGGATAAATCCAAATGGAACCTTCTTCATCAAGTTCTGGTAGGTCGATTTTCACTTTGGAATTTGATCCCACAAACTTGTTCAAACAGTACACATGAAAGGATGGATTAATCTTGGAGTGGGCTGGGAGAGCTAGCTTGTAGGTGACCTGATCAATGTGTTGTATGATATGATAGGGACCATAGAACTTAGGAGCTAGCTTCTAGAGGACTTTATCTTTGAGTGATGTCTGTTTATGAGGATGCAGGAGAAGACACACTTGATCCCATTTGGAAAAATGATATTCGTATTTATGCTAATCTTCTTGTTATTTCATTTTATTTTGTGTCATAACCAAGTTTTCCTTGAGGATATGGATAATGGATTCTCTGGTGTAAAGTTTTCTATCTGTTGCATGAATCTTGAAGGTTCCTAGTACATAGGATACCATTGACAAGGGTTTTGTGCCATAAATAGATTCACATGGTGTCCATTTTTTAGCTCCATGATAAGTGGTATTGTACCACCATTTTACAAGGGGAATCCATTGTGCCATTGATGCATCTTTTTGGAAGCAAAGCATCTCAAATAGGTTTATAAGCATTTTTTCACCACTTATTTTTTACCATCAGTTTGAGGATGATATGCAATGATCAAATTCAGCTATAATGTACCTTGAAGTTTAAATAGCTCCTGCCAAAATTTGTTGTTGAATGTGGGGTCTTGATCTGAGACAATGGAAGTGGGCATACCATGTAGCTTAAAGATATCATCCATGAATTCCTAGGCTACCAAGGAAGGAGTGAAAGGATGAGCTAGAGCACAAAAATGAGAAGCATTTGAAAGGCATTCAAAAACCACCATAACGAATGATTTGTTTCCTTCTTTTGGGAGTCCCATGATAGAATCCATTAAAATTTTTGTTCATATCTATGTTGGGATTGGTTGTGGTTGCAATGCCCCTAGTATCTTCACCATCTATCCCTTGTTTCTTTGGAAATCATCACAGGATGATACAAAATCTTGGGTATATGTTTTCATGCCTTCCCAAAAGAATGACAGTTTGGTTTTCTCATAGTTTTTATGAAATCTAGAGTGACTTGCTAGCAGTAATGAATGTATCTCCTCTAAGAATCGTTGTTTTAGAGATGAATCATTTGCTATAAAAATTTTCCCTTTATATCACAATGTATCTTTTTTCCATGTATAACTTTTAGGTGGGTTAGGATCTACTTGAATCCATTGGATGAGCTTCCTTAAAGTACTATTTTCTAGTCATTCCATGCGGGCTTCCTCGAGCCATCCTTAATCGACAACTTCTTGAGAGCCCTAAAATCAAGACACATGAGTCAAGTCCCTTCCTTATTTAACACCATGACTATTGGTGATGAGTAAGGGTTGGTATTGGGACGTATGACCCTTGCCTCCAATAATTCCTGAATAATATTTTCTATTTCATTCATTCGTGCAAAACGATATCAATAAGGATGTACATTTGGTCATTGAATTCCTAGAATTAGGGGAATGTCATGGTCATGCTCTCCTCGAGAAGGGGGTAAACCCTTCGATTTCTCAAATACCTATATGACATTCAATTGGGAAATAATTCCAAAGTGGCATTTATTTAATAACTTCTCCATACGATGAGCATTGACTATTTCAAGAGATCCTGCTTGAATCCCTTGAAGGGGGTGTACATGACCCTCTTTAGTGAAAATCATATAGAGTTCTTTTAAATCCATGGTGACTGGTCCCAACATGAGTAGTCATTCTTCCTCCAATATTATATCACAACCACCCGTATCGATGGAAAATAGATGGGTTTTGAGTTGATAGTCTTGCATCTAAAGTTTGACATTTTTGCATCTACCCCCACATTTTTTCATACTTCCATTGACGATTATGATTTGAAAGTTGTGCATCAAGTGTACAAAACAATGGGTTTCTTATGTCTCTCTCTTGTGAATTTAATTACAAGTATTACCACTATCAACCAGAACTACAAATTTTCGATGTTTGATGTAGCCTGTGAGTTTCAAGGTTTGTGGAGTTGAAATGCTCAATAATTCATGCAAAGAGATGAGGGGTTCTTTACAAGAGAATGGAGGTTTGATATTTTCTTAAGTTTGAGTTTTGGTGTCTCAACCTATAACCTTGGTGTCTCTTTAGTATTTATGTCTTCAACCAAGGCCTAAGTGGTCGTATCAATTTGGAACAATTTTTGTTCTATACACGAATGACCTGGAGCATATTTTTCATCACAATTATAACAGAGTCCACTTCTTTAGCGATCTGTCATTTCCGATGGAGACAACCTTTGTAATTTCAAGGGATGAGTAGGAGTTTTGCTAGCAAAATTACCCTAGGGAGGACGAGTGCAAGGAATGAAGGTTGGTTTTTTTTGTGTGAATTGATCACTATCTCAACTTCTACGGACCTCTGAGTTGCTTCCAACCATGTAGCAGGATGTTGCACTCTAACTTGTGCTCAAATATCCTCCTTGATGCCACTAATGAAAAAATATTTATAGAAATAATACGAATGGCTAATTTCTCAAAGGATGCCACAAATTCTATGATTGACCTTTTTTGGCGTAACTTGGTAAGCCACCTGAAATAGTGAGTCTCTCTTGAAATGTGCATGGATAGTTTTAACAAACTAACTCCAAGTGATGTAGCTCACATATGATTTTGTATTCCATTCCCATCGTTTCCATTGTTCCATATCTAGATACAAGACCCCCACCCTAAGTTTCATCATGTCATAAGTAATGTCTTGGAGGGAGAAGTAATTTTCCATATGGGTAACCCATCATGGTGAGTGAGAACCATCAAATTTGTTCAAGTCCACCTTAGGAGAATAGTGTCATATGTTATTATCCATTGGTCTATTACTATGCAGACCCGAAAAGGGTTGTGGGTGGATAAATAGTCTTGAGTTAGAAGCTTCTTCCTAGTGTGGCTCAATGTGTTATGCAGTCCATTGCTCTTCTTTTGGTATGCCTTGACCTGTCATAGGTGCCAACTTCTCAGTTAAACTTTTTGTTAAGTTGTCCAACTTCTCATCCAACTTCTGGTCCCAAGTGTTTATGGTTTGTTGAATTTCCTGCAGATGGATATTAAGATTCATTTATTGAGTATCCAAATCATCAATCTACCAGTATTAGAGTGGATGGCCATGTTTTTGGGGATTTAGTAAGAGGTGGTTTATAGGAATCCTTCATTAGTGAGCTCATTGAAAAGGTTACAACGTCCTGAGAACAAGGGAATGTTAGGTGTTATATCTCTATGATATGTGTTTGGTTCCCAACCATAGTACTTGGCCCAATATCTCATGGAACTAACTAAGGAGGCTTAATCACGCCCTTAGCCACACTACTCAACTACCCAAGTACTAGAGAGTGATCTCCCTGAGTGTTGTTGATCTTAAAGTGTTCTATAGCAACAATAAGGTGGATTAGCTTATATAGAGTTGGTTTCAAGTATACCTAGTTGACTTCCTATATACCCAAGGGTACGTGGAAGTGATATTACATATATAGGTACTATTTGATGTGGTACTACTGGAAGGGGTACCAATAGGGGTTACAAGGGTTTCCAACAATGTGATTCCACTTGTATTTCCTACATGTATTCTTCCCTGGATATAGTTTTACCTATTGAACGATAGATCACGTGTTATTTAAATATGTTGGAACATGTCTCTAAAAAAAATTAAAAAATTTAGGAACTTGTTGACCCAAAAAAAATCTCTTAAAATCACCAGAAAATAACTTACATGTTCAAGGTAGGGTATGAGGCCAAAATTTTAAAATGATCACAACTTCTACTATAATTCTTGGATTCTCTATTATGTCCCCAATTATGAAATTCCA
>ML808633.1:0-45354 GCA_009831015.1 Picea engelmannii | reverse complement strand
TCCCTTATTGAGGTTATCTGAATTTTAGCTCTTAAACTAATAGTAAGATTGATATCCCCACCTATAGTTTTTCGTTTAATCTTTACAAACCACTAATCCAAAAAGTTTTGCTAGAAATTAATCCTTTTGTCATTATATGGACAATATGAGTTTACTATATTGAATTTCTTTCCAAGATAAAAGGAGAAGAGAGAATCTCAAATCCCCTAGTTCAAGACAACAAAATGTGTCAATATAAAATGCTTTTTCCTCCACTTAGTCAACAATCCCCCTGAGCAACCTACTAAATGTAAACCTAAAATATCCCACTCTTTTCATGACTTTGATATCCTATATTTTCATGACTTTGATATCCTATCAATAAATGTTTTGCCCTCCCCCATGGTTTCTTGTATCAAAATTATATTTGGCTTATGAAGATCCACAAGTCTTCCCAAAGAAATTTTTTAAGAGGATTTTCCCACACCTTTAATTTTTAAAGACAAAATAATCATTGGGAAACTTTCATAGGGGCATGCCCTACTTTAAGACCCCTTTCAAAGTTTTTAGTTTCCCCTCCTTTACTTCCCTAAAATCCTTATTCTGGGAAAGTGAAAGGTGTGATGGGAAAGTGAAAGGTGTGATGTTTTAGGCTTGCTTAGATATTCCTCCCCCTCCATCGTTTTTTATTCCTCCTTTCACTACTTCCATCATCTTCCCGATTGATCTCTTGGATCTAAACCAACATTGTTTTTATAAACATCTAAAGATGGATATTACTCTAAATAATTATTCACAAAATAATTTTCATTTGGAATTAAATGATATTAATCAACTGATAACTTACTAGGAGATGCAAATAACTATGATAAGATTGTCTCTAAAGTGAAAGGATCCCCTACCTCCTCAACCAAATGAAATATTTTCCTAGTCAACAAGTGATGGATTCCCTTTGTTTATATAATCATATTCACCATCTATCAGAGCCAACCCCAAAGTTCCTCCCTCTCCATAAATATCCAATCCAATACTACTACCTTCTTCCTTAAACCTCTACCTATAACCCTAACTCCTAAAACCTGATCCATTACCTTAGTGTTATCGCAAAAATTGTAGGTTGGGAAAATCCTGACCCAATCCATGAAATGGCAATAACTGTGGGAGATTCTACCCACTGTCACCTTAGATAAAACCTCCCCTGACTTTAGTGAAGGAGAATTCCAACAAAAGGGGGGAATCCCAAGTGACCTTAGGGGGAAATGAGATAGAAAGTGAGGTTATGGAAGTGATACCCATATAGGTCAAAATACTAAGTGGAGAATGGATTGGAAGCAAGTCTCAGAGATGGTTAATGATTTCCAAGTGCTTGAGTACCAAAAAAAGATAGTTGTACCTGCCCATGACACAGGGAGAGACAAGTATACAAGCTCAAAGATTAAGTGGAAAATCAAGTTAAGCTTTCTGTACCAAACTATATCAGTAAATAAGAGTATATATCGGCAAGGAATAAATCTAATTACTGCAGATTTAACCACTCAAAGCATCAAATATTTATTGAGAGATGAAGCACAAAACATGTAGATTAATTCCCAATACTTTAGCACAAAATTTAGTGGTATTAGAGGGATGTTGTATGAATTTTTCAGAGTATGTTTGTAACATCCAAGTAGATGTAGCAAATATTTTCTACAGAAGCAAATTTCAAATACAAGAACAAACAAGTAATCTGACAAAAAGTTCACAAATTAGCAATAGAATGATAGTAATAGCTTACTAGTAAATTTCCACGGTTTAAATGCAAGTTAAATTCAAAGATATATAGTCGTTTGTTGCAGCCCTAATGGATGTAGATTTTATTTAGTTATATCTCAAAGTATAATAGGCCAATCAAGATGCCCTACAGGCTTTAGCAAGCTTAAAGTCTCAAGAAAAGATTCCAACTTGAACAAGATCAATATCTCTCTAAATTATGTTTGCCAATGCAAGTAATTTATTTATCCAATGCAATAAATGATTAGTCCCTTGCAAAATGGTTTATGGAGTCTTATTGTATTAAGTTAGGACTACTAAATCTTAAGGGGTGTAATCCCTTTTACTCCCTTGAGATAGAAACCCTAACAAGGTAAAGTCTAGGAGGGTGTAAACCCTTTTACTCCTCCTAGCAACCTTTGTAATAGCCTTTTCAACAAACAATAATGATAAAACTTGGTGGAGGGTGTATTCCCTTATACTCCTCCAAGCATATAGATAATAAAAACCATGAAACAATATAGAAACCTAACAAAGTGCATATTTTCCTTACCAATTCCAAAAAATTCCAAGACAAACCCTAGTTACCAAGAATTCTTCATCACCAAAGCAAGAGAAAGAAACTCCAAGAGATAGGACACCACTTCATTCCACAAGACAAGAGATAAACCATATCACAATAGAGATAGAGAATGAATTTTCCCAAGAGGGGCACAAATTTCAGCCAAGTAGTCTTCTCACAATGGGAGAGCTATGATAAAAAAGAAATGAAATGATTCTTATTTATAAAAAATTTCCTAAGTAGTGTTTTTACACTTAAGTTAGGGTAAACCACAAAATAAGGGAGACATTTCCCTTTATTTTTCCCCTTTACAATATTAAATTCAAATTTAACTTAAAAATTGCACATAAGAAACCCTAAAGATGACGTCAACCCTCTCTAGGGTGACATTTTGACACTTCTAGCAAGTCGTTTGAGCTTGGAGGTGAAATGTTGGGCCTCCAAAGGCCTCCCTCTCATTCTCTAGGGGGTCCTCCATCAAGCCAAGGATTCCCTCCATCAAAATATTCCAAGTGTCAATCAAGTCAACACCACCACCACCAAAATCCTAGCCCTAGGGTGATGTCAAGCTCTCCAAAGTGGCGTTTTGACCTCCAAAGGTAAAATTTTGGGCTTGTAGGGGCTAGGTGAGTTACTCCATGGTGTCTTTAAAGCCTCTAAAGTCTGTCATCATCATCTAGTGTGTAGGCCATGGTATCCACCTTGTGGGCTTCATGCCCCAAGGAAGCCCAAACTAGGCTTGTTCCTCCAAAACTATCCACCAAGCAAGGTCCTGCAAAGACAATGAATAAACCCTACAAGAATATAAAGTCAAATGCATCATGATAAGTAAATCGAGTCAATACAAAATTCACCTAAGCATGCGCATAAAAAACCACCTCATCAAATTAAACAAGTGCTCAAAGACCCTATGAAACTTTCCAAGTTTAAGTATGGGAGGGTTGACGAAGTGACCTTTTGGGTGAATCATTCCCTAAGTCAAGGAGTGTTTCTCAGGTGGGACCCCTTCTAAGCCATGTGGAGAAGATGAAGTGGGTGGGGGCAAGAATTTTGGGCATGGGGTTCATGACATATAAGGGATCCCAATGTCTCATTTATGGGTGCCTTTGTAGAGGGTGTGTTGCACCTTCATTTTCAATGCATCCTTTTTCCAAAACCATTTAATGCCATTAATTAATTAAGGTCCAAAACAAATGGGTACTCCCTATGGGGTAACATACAACTTAGGGGGAAGTACCACAATGTCATTTGAAGGGAGAGGTACACAAAGTTCCATGGGGGTAAACTCTAGCTTGTAACAAACTTGTGTAGATCCCTCAACAAGTGGGACATTTATATATATTTGTTTTCTTTTGAAGGTCTTTGAATTTTTAGGAGAAACATTTCATTTTTCTCAAGACGTATTTTGGGCAAGCATATTGAAGGTTATGATTTGGATTTTATCTTTTTTCTAGCTACATTCCCTCTAGGCCTTCAACCCCCTCTTCCCATGAACTGAGGGACAATTCCTTCTTGGGTTAGTACACCTAAAAATGCAAAAAGATAAGGAGGCGAGGGGGTGAAGTTGGAAAGTGGTAAGTATGATCAAGAATGGCACAATGAATTATCAATGGGACCTCCCAGTAGCAAACCCATCCCTAAGGGTGACCACTTACTAGGGCACAATGTCAACCACCAAGATGAAACAGGGAAAAGAGCATAACTTCCAAGAAGACGTTACATAATCATATTTAAATGCAACACACCCAAATGCTTGAAATATTGAAATGACACTCACCATAATACCTGGATTGTACCTCATGTAGCAAGACCCAATGTCTTCTGGAAGCAAGCTGATGTGGCATTTACCATCATGATGAATATGAGATCTGTGGTGGTGAGGAAGGCCTCTCTTTGTGAAAGTGGATGATGTTAGCCATTTATCTCTCGGTACTCCATGTCTGCAACGTGAGGGCCTTGAGACATCATCTCCTTAGTTATCCCTAGGAATTGGGGATAACACTTACCATAACCGAGTCTTCCCCAAAACCTTAAATGAATTTAAATTCATTTCCTTAACTCCAATATTACTTATTCCTTCCTTTTATTTGTACCAAATCTATCACATAATGAAATAACCATATTTGAACTAGATTTCATAAGACAATCCTCCCTTGTCACCATATCTAGGTGTAAGAGGTTTGAAACCACTAGTGGAGTATGGTATTCATATGGAGGAAACTCTTCAACAAAAACCATGGAATTCCCCTTATTGAATTCTCCACCTCCAAAACCTTTACCAACAATCATCCCCTCTTGCAACATCTTCCTCTCATCCCCACAAAAATTAGAGGTGTTACGTTTCCCATTTTTGTCAAAATCATGCCCAAACTCATTGATACCTCTTCCCTCATTCACCTATCCTATTTTATAGCAATCCCTTCCCTACACTTCTAAAAAATATTGTATAATAAATCCATTTTAAAGTGCCTCAAGTGGAATGGTGTTTGGTCGGCTTGGCATGATTAGAAAATGAAATAATATATATCTATTTAGGTGTTGGTTTTCTTTGTAAAGGATTTATAGGGTTAAATATCTTTTGCTTTTATGCTTGTTTTGTGTGTATTGTATTTCTCTTCCTTTGATCCATTTTTAATATGGTATTATATCCAAGCAGGAATGTATTCTCTATTAGAGTGGTTTGAGACATCGATATAAGTGTCGATGTGGATGGAATATATTGGAAGCCTCTATTGGAGTAACATGTGTTTCTAGAGTAGAAGAGAGAGACATTTTTTGTGAAAGATTGGATGTGTGTTCTAAGAGCTCTCAATTGGTATATTTTACAAAATTGTTGGATCTGCAAGATGGAGATCAAGAAATGGCATATTAATGGTTGAATGACCTATTGTAGATCATTTCTCTGAATGGTGTCAATTGAATGGATGGATATTGAAGATATCTACTTGAGAGGATGAAAATATGTGCAAGTTCATGCTAGGTTTGGAAGCAAATGTGAATTCAACAATGATTTTAAGATGAAATCCTAGTCATTGTAACAAGATCTAGTATGTGGTGAATGTGAAATAGAACAACTCCAACACAATGTGATGAATCTATCTCACTTATGTGGCAACACGATTACTCTTAAGGAAGTCAAAATGATGTTTGGTAACTATAGATGCCTGATGAATTGTAGAGTGCATGATAATTGGGTGAAGACGTGTCATGTTTTATAGATCCATTATGTATTTGTTGTCTTATGGTCCATTGAATCTATTGTTTGTTGATTCAGGCGATGAGTCAAACATACTATTAGGATGTGTAAAAAATGTTCATGAAAAATTAGTTTGTTGTTGCAAGTCTTGCTCTCAATGGAGAAATTACAATCCCTTGGATTGAACAATGACATCAAAAGCCTAAGCTTGAGTATATTTCTCATAAAATGGATCGAGTAAAGTTTTTATTGTAATAAAACCTCCTAATTTATTGTTGGTGATTGGCCTAAGTGGATATGTGAGTTATACGAGTTGAGCTACTCATGGTTGAGCCATGGAGGTGACAATCCTAGATCTTGTTCATCATGGTTCCATGAAGGATCGTTGCCATGGAATGGAGAAAATACATCAAAGAAACATTGGATAAATTTAGAATAAATATGAATGGAGATAAGATAACTTGCATATACAAAAGATCAAAATTAGATATATTGAGATCAAATCAAAACATTAGAAAAAATGATGAGTTTTTTTGTCTTTTTCCTTTTTTTTGTTTTCTGAAAGGGGTCGATTGAATGATGGAGATCTATGTGATTGGAGTAATGATCCTATCACATAGAAATCACGTGGGAGGTGGTTATATGACCATGCACTCCATAACTAACATATTAAAAGATATGTTGTTAGGTGGTCAATTTTGTCAAACTTGAGGAGTTGAGTTATTAAAACAAGTTTGAATCATTCCTTTTTCATGTTGAAGTAAGGATAAGGTTATAGCCTAAGTGAGTTGTATGTACTTGTATTTGGAGCATAAGGGATGTGGAAAATGAAACAAATTAATGTTTCATAGAACCATATGTTGGAATATACATTGGTAGATATTTTGTGGGTTTAGAGTTAATCACATGTAAATGGGAATATGGCTATAAGACCTTGTTTATGAATGCATACCCCTAATTTTTTGGATCATCAATGCAAGGTCTTGATGTAGAATTAAGTGACACAATTAATGGGGGCATGTTATAATATTGGACCCCTAGTAAGGTGTTTACCCCAAGTCAAGTTTAGAGGGGGTAATGTTAAGTTAACCTTGACTCGACCAGAGTAATTAGGTTAACCTATGTTTGGTCATTAATGGATTTATCATAAGTATTTCATGGACCCATGGTATTGGATGGCATGTGGTATTTTACATTGGTATTGGCTTGTGATAAAGCCTATTTAAAGCCTTAAAGAACTCTATTGTAAAGAGCCTCAAGTGGCATGGTGTTTAACTAGCTTGTCTTGATTGGCCAAAGAAATAATATATATCTGTTTAGGTGTTGGTTTTTCTGATAAAGGGTGTAAAATATATTATGTCTTTATGATTTCTTTATTTTTATTGTATTTATCTCACTTTTTTCATTTTTTGTAGAATTTGTTTTGTTTGCTAGCGTGCACGTTACCCGCGGGACTATCTAGCGACTGAGAAACCACGACCCAGGGGAATATAAACCATCGAAATCACCCAGGGATCGCACTCATATTGGGCCACACCAACCCTTAGCATGGTTGGATTTTTAGGTGTCTCCTCTTGGTAGTGGCGGGTTTCAAAATTGGATCGCCATGCAGAACGAGGCTCTTTGAAACCGATTGCACTAGCGAGATTTGACTCATTTTTTGTAGAATGAGATGGGAAATGCTTAACCATTTTTTAGCTTCCAGAGATGGAGCCAACTTCATCCTAGTATGATTTCCAACCCTTACAAGTATTTCTTTATTTTTCAACTCTACCCTTGACACTATGAATCCATCCTACTATCCCCATTGTTGACCTTTAGAAATATATTTGACATGAACACCCCTTTAGCAATTAATGAACCAATAGCTAAATCCTCCCCCTTAGATGAAATCTCTACCCTACACTTCCTCATACCATTACCTTCCTCTAATTTTGTTAAAACAATCTCATCCCCTACCTTCCTGTCCTTTTGTCAAAACAATTCCATCCCTTAACTTCTACCACTATCTTAATATAGCCTTTTCC
This sequence comes from Picea engelmannii, assembly GCA_009831015.1. Lineage (NCBI taxonomy): Eukaryota > Viridiplantae > Streptophyta > Pinopsida > Pinales > Pinaceae > Picea > Picea engelmannii. The sequence goes on along the minus strand of ML808633.1, from coordinate 37,841 downwards.
TCCACTCTTTCTTATGGAAATTGGGAAGACGATCACTAGAAAAGTGCCAATAATTATGGCATCAAACACATTAAAAGAAGATTCCTACATAATCTAGCCTTTGCGTGAAAAAATTATCCCCCACAACTATCTCAATATCCTTAGTCATGTTGGAACCTCAGGTTATGATGGTTCATCACACTTCTCTTGGAATCAATTGGTTGGGCAGTCGACCAACATCTGGAAATATTCAATTGAGAAATTGATTGGATATCTACATCAGTTGGTTGAGTAGTCAACAATATTATCTATCAGATAGTAAAATACAATCGGTCGTTGGATTGACCAGCCAAACAATCAACTACGAGTTGGACGCATGGACGGTCGGGTCGAGCATCCTTGTCGAGCTGACTAGATAGTTCATATTTTATGGAGTCAAATCTAACCACTGATGGTTATATGTGGAAAATATATTCCCTATTCCAAGGAAGTTGGTTAGATCTTGAAGCTATAAATAGCAAACCTGATGGGTCATTATCAACAAGTGACACAAGTGTGTTATATGCCAATGATTGGTGTGCATGTTCAATATGAATTCTTATGTTTTGATCACAATGCTCTATGCTTAAGTGTTGTAACAATGTCTTTAGACACCACATATTATATTTTAAACTTATTTCTCTTTGATTATCTGTAGTTATTTTTATTTGTTTCGTATCAGGTTACACATTGAGGAGGCTCGAAGCCCGAACTCCCGAAGTAATTGTGAGTCGTTGATCTTCATAGCAGGAAGCAGGGCCCATCCTAGAGATCTGGCACCGTGTGCCCTCTTGTTTTGGACGACCAAGATTTACTTCATAAGTTTGGGCTTCGTGCCTTTTTCTCCTGCTCGCTTGCACAATTCTCCAAAGTGTCGAATTCTCGAAGTGAGAGATCTGGTGACACGTGGCCTCTTGATTTGGATGACCGAGATTTACTTCGAGAGTTTAGGCTTCAAGCCTTTTTCTCCTGCTTGCTCTCGCAATTCTCTGAAGTGTCGAATTTCCGAAGTGAGATATTTGGTGATGTGTGGCCTCTTGATTTGGACAACCGAGATTTACTTCGGGAGTTCGGGCTTCGGGCCTTTCCAATGTATAGCTCTTTCAATCCTCCGAAGTGCCGAATTACTGAAGTGTGAGATCTGGTGACGTGTGGAATTTTTATTTGGATGACCGAGATTTACTTTGGGACCTTTAGGACTTCGGGGCTGCTGTCAAGATTAGCAGTCCTTGCTGGTTTGAGATCAACAATCCACAATTATTTCAGGAGTTCAGGCTTCGACTCCTCGACAATTTTCAAAGCACAACTCTTACAATACTCCGAAGTGCTGAATTCCCGAAGTGAGAGATCTGCCTTCACATGTCCTCAAGATTTTTATGGACAAGATTTACTTCGAGAGTTCGGGCTTCGGGATTTTTCTTCTGCTTTCTCGCACAATCCTCCAAAGTAAATCTTTTGAAGTGCGAGATTTGCGGATGCATGTCCTCAACCCTCAATGGCTTAGATTTACTTCGGGACTTCGACTCCTCTTCCTAGTCGTTAATCCTTGCGCGACTTTGAAATCCTGACCGCTTAAGAACCGTTGATCCAAACTTCTTATGGGATCTCCACCATTGAAAATCAAACCTGCTTGTTGGTGATTCAAGCCCGAAATGGAATGCTCTTAATGCTGCGCTTTGTGCTCAAGGATGATATCTGTGCAGACCACGGAGTTGGTCATCCTGCAAATTTTTGATAGCTATATGTGATAACACTTTGAACTAGAAATTGTTTAGGATACTGGAGGCAGTCCCACCTAGTGTTATTTCCTTGATCTCTCCCAAGCAATGCAGGAAGGTCATCTCTCAGACGAGGAAGTTTTTATTTTTAGTGATTCGATCTCAGAATGAGTGAAAGATCATAGCCACATCCAGGGTCCCCGCGACCGACCTCTCCACACATCAGAAGCAAGTGGTTAAGGTCGTGGAAGCATACTTGGATATCTTCTCCTCACCTACCGAGGTACCTCTGCACTGTTAGTTCAAGCACCCCATCGATATGATCCCCGACGCACCGATGCCCAATGGGCCAGTCTACCGCTGCTCTCTATTAGAGAATGAGGAGATCAAGTGATAGATCTAAGAACTGCTCCACAAAGGGCACATCCATCCCATCTCATCACCTTGCAGGAGCCCAATCGTGATGGTACAAAAGAAATATGGAACCTGGCGAATCTGCATCGATTGCTGGGCCCTGAATAAAATCACAGTTAGAAATCAGTACCCTATTCCTCTAATCAACGACCTCCTTGATGAGCTCACGAGGGCCAAATACTTTAGTAAGATTGATCTGAAGTCTGGCTACCACCAGGTCCCGATAGAACATACAGATGTATGGAAGACCACCTTCAAGTCAAAGGAAGGTCTTTTCAAATGGTTGGTCATGCCCTTTGGCTTGAAAAATGCTCCAACCACTTTAATGAGGATGTTGGATGATATCCTGTGAGCATTCACCAATACTTTTGTAGTGGTGTATCTGGATGACATTCTCATTTATAACAAGACTTGGGCAGAACACTTGTAGCATATTCAACAGGTTTTGCACACCTTGCGGTAACACAAGCTATACACCAACTTGGAAAAATTCTCCCGCGACATGGACAGGGTCCATTACCTGGGCTACATCATTGATCAACATGGTGTACATGTGGCTCCAACCAATATCCAAGTCATCACTGACTGGCCAGCCCCAACCACACTCACCGAGATTCGAAGCTTCTTAGGCCTTGCCAATTTATACTACAGGTTCGTGTTGGGATTCTCCCATATTGCATGGGCCCTCAGTCAAGTAACTAGGGATGGTGGTAAGGAGAAATTTGTGTGGGGCTGGTCCCAACAACAAGCGTTTGATGATTTGAAGCAACGTTTGTGATCAACCCCAGTACTTTCAATACCGGACCTACAACAACCCTTTGAGATCGAGACAAATGATTCAGACTATGCCATGGGCACCATTCTCACTCAGCATGTCCACCCCGTGGCCTATCATAGTGAGACACTATCATATGTTGTTTGTAAGTACCCTACTTACAACAAAGAAATGTACTCCATTGTGAAAGCCTGTCGCCAATGGAGACATTAAATTCTTGGGAAGGAGACAATCATCCACATTGATCATATATAATCCACTGCAGTTCATGCAGACACAAGTAAAATTGCAGAATGAGCGCCATCAGAAGTGGTCCACATACTTGCAACAATTCCACCTCAAAATCAAGTATAAAACATGAAATACCAACCGTGTCACTGATTGCCTCAACAAACCGGTAGTCGTAACACTCACCACGGTGCTAGAATCTTGCGGCCATGAGACCTCTAGATGGCCAGAACACTATGAGACAGACCCAGACTTTGCCACCACCTACCAAATGTTGGGTGCAAATGCAATTGTTGCTAATTTCCATTTTTAGGATGGGATGCTGTGTTTTCTGGGCCATATCTATGTTCTAGCAAGAGAGAGAGTGAAGCTGATCTAGGAAGCCCACTACAGTCAGGTGGCAGGACACTTCGATGTAGAAAAGACAGTGGCAATGCTGCAGAAACATTTCTACTGGTCGAAATTTCGACAAGAAGTCATCAAGTATATCAAGTCTGACACTTCCTGCGCTATTGCTAAACCAACCACTAAGAAATAGGGCCTGTACACCCCTCTTCCTACTTCTGACAGGCCATGGGAATCCATCTCCATGGACTACATGTCGGGTCTCCTTTCCACCAAGTGGGGAAATGACTGTGTTTTTGTGTTTGTTGATGGCTTTTCTAAGATGGTGATTCTAGCCGTCTGGAAGAAGAGCATCATAGCAGAGGAAACTGCCAATCACTTCTTTGAACGAGTTTGGGTACATTTTTGAATCCCACAAAACATTGTCTTAGATCGGGACAGTCGATTTCTTAACACATTCTAGTCGAGTCTCTGGTCATTGTTGGACACCAAGATAAAAAAATCCACGACCTCCCACCCCCAAATAGATGGCCAAACTGAGGTCGTAAATCGAATGATCGTGCATATACTAAGCATGTATAATTACAAGAATCATCACACATGGGATGAGAGTCTTCCCTATGTCCAACATAGCTACAACCGAGCCTTGCATATCTCGACTGACCACAACCCCTTTCAGGTGGGGTTGGGATTCCAACCATTGGGTCCCATAGATGTTTCACTACCCCTTGCGGTCACCTCGACTGACTCATCTCCTACTCCAACTGAAGTTGATAGAGCCACCCGGTTCATTGAGCGGATCCAACACATCCTCCAACAGGTTCAGGATATCCTACATAAGTCTAATGACAAGTACAAGCAGTGCCATGATCAACACCGGGTGCCACATAAGTTTCAGGTGGGCGACAAAGTTTGGTTTCATTTGCAGAAAGAACGCCTTACCGGACCCCATCGGAATCTTCACCCAATCCATTATGGGTCGTACACCATCACCAAGGCTATGGGTGATAATGATTTTGAGCTCAACATTAATCCTTTCCTTGGATTGCACCCAATGTTCAACGTGGATCTTTTTTGACCTTATTTCCCACCGTTATTGGACACCTCATAGATAACAGAACAAATGAAACCAACAAAGATCAACCCTGAATGCATAAAACATGCATCCAATGATCATATTGTGGAAAAACAGGTCAAGAAAACTCACCAGCAAAAGATCCAACTTTATCGAGTTGTCAAAGCAGGGCAACTCCTGCACCAAGGCAAGTGGCTCACCCGGGGCCAAATTCAACAAAAAATTCCTCATCTAATGGGGGCACTCAATGCAATGGATACAATTTCTTCCTAAGAGGGGAGGATTGATCCAGATGGATGTCGTTGGCCTCCCACCTATTCCAACTGGCTCATTTTGGCATTTTTCCAGTTCGACAGGTTTTTCCTAGTTTTTGGGTCCTTGACTTCCGGGGCCGTTTTGAGGCCCTAAACAACATTTTTAGGGCTCGCCACGGGAAACATGTGTATTCCTCGGATAAAAATTTCCAATGGGATATCGTGCGCCTAAAATGAATATCATATGAAAAAGTTACGACCCTGAGAAGTTGATGTACTAACTTACCCAAATGGGGCCCACATGACTTTTGGCACTTCATCTCCTAGGGTTAGGTTTTTGGATGTCTAGGGTTTTCGACATTCCTATTTATTATAAAAAGGCCTTGAGAGCCTCATTGTAATCATCTTCTGGCGAATGAGCACAACCATCACATCTCTTCTCAGAGATAAGCCGCCACCATTCTAACAAGCTTGTTTTCCGTTGCATTGTACAGTTTCAACTTATTTCCTTATTGAATAGAAACCCGTTTTACTGTATATATGTTAATTTGTGTTAAGAATATTTTGATAATAATATGTATTCATTTCGTTCTGCTCATAAAATCCAGATCAACTGTTCATTTGATGACTCCATTCAAATAATGGTGTGGAAGGAAGCCCTTAGTCAACCGCCTTCGTGTATTTAGATGTGTTTCCTGGGATCATATTTTCGATGATTGCAGGAATAAATTGAATGCAAAGAGTCATTCTTACATCATGATGGGATAATCTGAAGAGTGATCTAAATCCTATTGATTATGTGACCGATTTAAACAATAGATAATCATTAGATGAAATCTATGGTTTGATGAGAAGTCTTCTGGCATCAATTTTTTTATTACCTCCTCTATATTGTTACAGGATGATCACCTTGATGTTGTTTCTGACTCTGTTTCACCTATTTTTTTTTTTTTTTCATTCCTTCGATTAGAAAATTGAACTATGTCCCTGTTTTGACTAGACCTTTGACCTCAGATTCATTTCATCAATTGATTTTTGTTTCGAATGGTCCACTATCTCCTTTGACATAATTTTTTTCGACTTGTGATCGACCTTCTACAGTGAAAAACAATTCAGTCAGTTCTTATCTACCCATATGGGATTCCAAAACCATTGAAGTTGATGGTCCCGATGTCAGTGATAATCCTTTAGGCCGACAAAATCGAAGTCATAAGAAACATTCCAACATTTATTTGATGACTCATGTGATTGAAACCTATGATCCCATTACCTACTCAAATTCACAAGGACAACTTGAATGGGAGCAGGCTATGTAGACAAAAATGGTTTCTTTGTTGAAGAATCACACTTGGGATTTAGTTCCCTGACCTCAAATAAAGAACATTGTGAAATGCCGATGTGTCTACAAGACCTAATTTACCTCTAAAGTTGTTGTTGAGCATCACAAATCCCTCTTTGTTGTGAATGGATTTTCTCAACAAGAAGTCATTTACTACACTGAGAACTCTTCCCCCGTTGCAAATATGAACTTTGTTCGACTGATTCTTTCCCTTGCTGATCGATTTGGATGGAAAATCCATCAGATGGATGTGAAGAGTGCTTTTCTTCATGGAAACCTATTTGAATAAATTTTCATGGAACAACCTCCTAGTTTTATGGAAGATTCTAACCTGGTTTGTCAACTTTAGAAGTCACTTTATGGCTTGAAGTAAGTTCCCTGAGCTTGATATGCTCATATTGATAATTTATTTCTTCAACTTGGTTTCAAACATTGTGAATTTGATCATAGCTTATATGTACTCCATACTCATGGAAACACTTTTATTATTGTTGTATATGTTGATGACCTTGTCATAACTGGTAATAACATTGATCTTATTCTTAGATTGAAGAAACAACTTTCTCTCTCCTTTTACATGATAGATCTTGGTATTCTGCATTATTTTTTAGGTGTTCAACTATTACGACTGTTTGATGGTTTTTTCATTTCTCAATATAAATATGTAATGGATATTTTCACACATTTTAAGATGACATATTGTAAGCCTTGTGCTACTCTTTTCAATCTGGAGTTAAGCTGAGAAAAAAATGGAAAACTCCCAAAGTCGATGCTACTTTCTATTGAAAATTGGTTGGAAGTATCATTTATGTTCCTCAAAGTCGACCTGACATTTCCTTTGCTATTAGTGTGGTTTATCATTTTATGCAGGATCCAAAAGAAAGCCACTGGAAAGTAGTCAAAATGATTGTTTGGTATCTCAACGGTACCACTCATCTTGGTATCAAGTATTGTCAAAGTTCAGATTCACTGGTTTGATTCACCGAATCTGACTGGGCAGGCGACATTGATGATCAAAAGTCCACTTCTGGCTATGTGTTTCTCTTTGGTTGTGTAAGAAACATAAGGTGGTCTCTTTGGTTGTGTAAGAAACATAATGTGGTCTCTTTGTTGACTATAGAAGAATAATATCAAGGTGTTGTTCATGAAGGTACTGAGGCAGTATGGATTTTCCAACTTCTTGGAGAACTTAGTTTCCTGTACAGACCTCGAATACACTTTACTGTGACAATTAATGTTCCATTCAAGTTTCTAACAACCTTTTTTCCCATAGTAAGATGAAGCATGTTGAGCTCCATGCTCACTATTTGAGACAATTGGTTCATGAGAACGTTGTCTCTCTTATTTATTGCATAACAGATGATCAAGTAGTTGATATCTTTACAAATTCTTTATATGAAGCTAAGTTTATCGATATCCATACGATGCTTGGGATTCAATAAGTTGCAATTATGGGGGCGTGTCTTATTGACTTAATTTCACCTCCTGAATCTCAGAACTGTGTGCTGATTGGGGGGGGGTGTTGGAACCTTAGGTTCTGATGGTTCATCACACTCCTCCTATAATTAGTCAATCAGGAAGTCGAACAACATACAAAAAAAATTGGTCGAGCAATCGATTGAATTTATACATTAGTCGATCAAGTAGTCGACAAGCTTGTTGGTCGGAGAATCGACCAACAGTTGAAGATAGTCGGTCGGTGGATTGACCAGCCATGCAATCGACTATAATTTGGATGCTTGGACGTCGAGTCGAGCATCCTTGTCAAGATGACTAGAAAACATACATTTTATGGAGTCAAATCTAACCACCAAAGGTTATATGTGGAAAATATCTCCCCAATTCTAAGGAAGTTGGTTAGATCTTGAAGCTATAAATAACAAATCCGATGGGTCATTATAACAAGTGACAAAAGTGTGTTATATGCCAATGCTGAACATGATGTGTGTGTTCAATATGCATTGTGATGTTATAATCACAATGCTCTTTAGACACCACTTGTTATCTTTGAAACTTATTCCTCTTCGATTATATGTAGTTCTGTTTATCTATTTCGTATCAGGTTACACCCAATGCTCAACAAGGAAACCCTTCATTTGGGTCCATTTCAACTAGAACCTGTGCAATAGAACATGAGGTTCCAACTTTGAATTGTTCATCCACCTATATAATGTACTCAATCTATCCCCTATGACCTACAAAATTTCCATTGTCTAAAATTCAAAAGATAGTCCTAGTATCTTGACCAAAACTGGGTGCACTAATAACCTCTCAAACCTAGGGTTAATACATGACACCCACTCCTTCAAAATAAGCATGATCAATCTCCAACACCACCTTTTATTCATTATTAATAATGATCAATCAATATTTTTAAAGTGAAAATACATGCAACACCATACCAAGGTATGAAACTACAATGCATAACCTATTAAAGGATGCCATACCTTCTCTATCCAGGATGTTAGGTTTTTCTTTGACATAAGGCATCCATAAAACATGCCAGTTAGGGGTTTTCATGATAATTCCACCACTTGGGCCATGGTTACATCTTCCCCTATCATGACCTCGGTTCTTTCCTTTACAAGTTTAACACATTTATTCTCCCTTCTACCTAGATTAAGGTGCAAGCTATCCTTATTTCTGGTTTTGCAAGAGCTTGTGTTCTCCAATACTATAGTTTCCTCCATAGGACTTGTACTAGATTTTATAATGGCTTAAGACTATATATTCAACAAAACATGCTTAGTAAATCAAAAGGAAACCTCCCATAACTTATTCCTTTGACCCCATTCGACATAGCAAGGCACATTCTCCACCACAATGAATATGACATGTTCAATAAGGAACATGCCACTATATGTACTTGCGCCTTCAAACAATTTTAATGATAAGTATTTTATGATTTCAGAGTTATCCATCAGTTTGACTATTTTCACCCTTCCCAAAATATCTGAATGTTTTTCTAAGGGATACAGGGTCTTAACCCCCTCATTAACAGTATTAAAGGTTGTCTAACCATATTACCTATCGCCATTCCACCATTAAAAAAGATGTGGACTTTACCTCTAGATCATGAGTGTAGTCCACATAATCTATCTCCATCCTATATTTTTCCAAAACCCTAAGCCTCCATGCATACTACTCATCCTCCATTTCCTCCTAATTCAAGTCTCTTCAAAGAGACAACATACAACTACTTGGTACTTCCCTTAGTTTGTGTTTTCAATCAAATTTGGGGATAATGAAATTTAAAAAACATTAGCTAGTGTAAATAGATGCATGGTTTTGTTGTTACATTTTTTAAGTTTAACAAAAATAGAATCTTAATGCAAATTATAAATAATATTCCATCCAATTTTCCACTTCTTGAGATTATAAAAAATTCTACGAAATATGGAATTTCATAGATAGAGATCTATGACAATAGAAGATACCACACATTTCACATTTGATTCAATCCTTTCTCAAAATAGGAATGTTCCCTGAATCTTATTCCACCTTTGAAATGAATGCGTTGAAAATTAAATGCAATGAAATGAACCATTCGAGAAAAATATTTTCCCTCCCATCATGAAACCTCACCTTTCACTCCCATGGCTTATAAACTCCATTAGTTGCTCAAAAATCCAAATATGGCACAAAACAAAGTATTTTCACAAAACAAAGTATTTTCAGTAAGCAAATAGTCCTTTTTAAAATGTACACCAAGACATTGTAATTGCATATAAGTGAGATAAGAAAGCTTATTTATATATTCTCTTACTGGTTACATCACACTACATTTCCACATTTCTCAAAGTTGTCCCTTTCTGAAAGATAAAGGTTTCCCAAAATGGTACTTACAAAGATTTTTCTTGTTTTTTATTGCCTTAAAAAATAGGCATAGTTGTCACTGAAATGCATGCCCTGCCCTACACAAGAAACAAAATCAAGAAATGAAACTTAATGAATGTTTGTAATGAATTTTTGGACCTTCACATGGTGTTATACCTTCAATTTGAACCTTAAAAACCTTATGTTACAAAATACATCAAAAATGGTTTCTTTGACAAATATTGAAAATCACGTTGATATGGCCTATAAAAATGCACACCAAGTATTGAATATGCATGATACTCGAAACAACAAGGTACTGTGATGAAGTGTTTCAAATGGATAACAATACCGCATACCCACTTTTCTCAATAAAGACTCCAATTCCCCAAACCAGATTTGCCAAAGTGTTTACTTGGTTGCTTTTTACATTTTCAAGGCAATTATGGAAAATGCACACCAAGGCAATTCCTATTTAGTTGTTTTTACCTTTTTAATTCATATTTAAATAAATGCATGCCAAGGCCTATATATGAACTCCATTTCTGATCTAACACTTGGAATTGATGACTCATTACGTGCCACACCTCTATTAGTTTGGACCACAACTTTTGGTGCATGCAAGAGCATCCATTGCTCATTTTCATTTATCGATATTTAATGGATATATAGTAATATTATAGTTTAACAAAGTTCCATAAACCTTTAGAAAGTATTTTTGGCCTTACAAGTGCATCTTTTGGAAATTTTGGCTTGTATTTACCCTATTTTTGAGCGATCAAGTTTACATTTAGATTTGAAGACCTTTTAGGATTGGGACATGAAGTATAAGCACATGGGAAGCTATGTTATATCATAATTAATCCATAGAAAATTTTGTACTATCATTTGTGTCCCTATATACCTTCATGTGCATTTTAGTGATAGTTTCTTGCATTTTTTGAATAGTGCAAAATCAATGAAAAACCAATTGTTGGCAGAATTATATGTTGAAGGTAGAGATATTTTTGGAAAAAATGGCAATTTAGTATTGTTAGGAATATTATTTAGGTTTATATATATATATATTAGGAGTGCATTTTCTTAAGACATTCAAGCTTGATTTGTTCTCTATATTAAAAAGACCGATTATTTGTATTTTTATACAACATGGATTTTTTTGGCATGAGATTGAAATTATGGAAATTTTGAAATGTCAAGGAGGTTAAAATACACACTAAGCAACTTGAAAAGAAAATTTAGAACTTTAATGAGGCTCGACCCATGCATTTTGGTTAAAATAGGTCAAATAGTTCAACTCATGATTTTTGTTGTTTTGACAAATTAATTGTGGGCATCTAAGATACTTATTTGGAAAATCAACCACAAGAGTTTTGTATACAATTTTCTCATTTTAGTCTTTAAAGTTCCATAAAATCAACACACTATCTAAATTATGCACTAATGAAGGGTAAAAAAATGAAGACAAATCTTTGTGCATGTTAAGGTGTCAAATTCTACATGAATGATCTTCTTAACCTTGAATAGTTCATAAGGACACCCTTTGTTCACAAGTTTTCATGTATAAGAAAAAAATTTCATTTACCCACTTTTATTGTAGCATTGTGTATTTTTCTAACATTTGTCCTTGGAAATGCTTGGAATTTCGAAATGTTATTTTAGGTTCTAACACCATGAATACTCAAGGATTCTAAACTTGGTAAAAATATGTCTATCTATAGTAGTTGGGCCATGTGATTTTTAATTTTTTTTTAAATTTGTCCTAAGAGTACAATTTAGATGAAATGTTACTCTCCAACCAAGGCCTAATGGAATTCAACACAGATGGAAATGGAATTCATCAAAAATGTGTTACTCATTTTTTAGAGTATAATACTTTAAATGAGGTAGTGTTAAGACTATAATACCTTATAAAATTTAGTGTAATTTATATGGTTGAGGTCTTTACAATATTTTATTAAAGTTACTGAATTTTATGAGTGAGGGTATACTTTTTTTACTTTGTCCATTAGAAATTGAGATGATATCAATAAAACCTTGCTTGCGTTTGAGACTACATTGGAAATACTTTCCTTTGTGAATCAAGTTGAAATTGGTAAAACTAGATAATTGGTTGTAGTCAAATGAACTTTACCAAACCCAATTATAGAGAATAAGAAACTTGTTGACCAAGATTGATGTTCTGAACAAAGACAACCATGGCATCAATTTTTCAAGTGAAAATAATGAATACATTCAAAGAGAGTGTAGATGAATTGAGAAACATCAACAAATGGCCAATTGGTATGATAAACATACTGTGAAAAGGAGAAGTCCAAAATTTCATATTTGTGGAATTTTATTTCACTAATTAAGAGATTGGTGAAGAGATTTTCAACTATTATGTTGGGGCCATGCAATTGATTCTATTTTGAACTAGAGTTTCTCTGGACATCAATTTGATTGATATAACCACTCAAGTTACACATAGAGGGGGAGTAACATTGAAGAGTCAGAACGCCCCAAAGGTGTAAAGGAAGAAGAAAACCTCTAAGATTTTTTGTAGTGAAATAATGTTCCAAGGAATGGGGTGCGAATGGTAGACACACCTGCAAAACTTTATGAATATCTGGTTTGAAGAGTCATGAGAACAATTATGAATCGCCACAATCAGATATTTCTAGTGATTGCACGAGGGTGGATTTGAATTGTTTCAAAGACAAGTCAATTGATATTCCTCACTTCATGGCATAAAATTGCATTTTCACCTACAAGTTAGATGAAGAGGGTCAATGTAATCTATCCAATCACCCCTATACAATGTTGGGGAAATGGGGTACTTCAATTTTCCTTCCAATTCACTCAATATTTTTCTATGATACCTTTCTGTTATTTATCCAACCATCTAAATACGCTGAATTCTTCATTCTAAAGATCTGATATCACAATCCTCTCTGTCCCGATTTCAATGAATAACACATGCAATATGACAGGAAGGCTTATGGAAATATGCTTAAATCATTCACAATTATATATGCATAATAATACATGCAATGTAACATTTAAATCCATAACATACACAACATTAACTCAACATAAATACAATAAACCATAACACTTATCTTTATGGAAATAAGATACCAACTAGCTGCAGATGAAGGATGTTCCACTCAACCATACGCTCTATGTTTCTTGCAATATTTATACAATAGTGTAAATTTTAACCTTGTACAATCAATTACTGCAAACAAATTCTTAATGAAAACATAAAAGATACAATCACACACACACATTACATAGATATTTTTACCCTGGAAACCCAAACTAGGAAAATCAACAACCTGGTTAGAGCCGCACCTATGATATTCTATTCATCATATCTTCATTGTTTTAAATACAATACATATATAAGATTCATTGACATACAAAATCCCTAATCCATTGACACAGATTAATCAACAACCCTAATTCCTTAACCAAAATTAGAAAACCATCGACGAAAAACCATGTGATGAAAAATCGCAAAAAATGGATGCAAAAAAAACACCATTTTTTTTTTCCGAGGGAACTACCCTCGAACCTCCCAAATAAGGGGTGGCCAGATCCCCACTATAATCCCCCCTCACACCTGATGCAATGCAGGCACTAGCTCTAGTTTTGTAAAGAATATAACACATACCCAACTAATAGGGCCACCCCAAAGATAAGATTGTGAGTCCACAAGGAAAACTTTATGCCATGGATAGATATATTCCTCTCACATAGCCCGATTTCCCATCAAATCATAGTAAGTTAACTTCTATAAAAATTTCATCCCACTGACCCTCTTTCCCCTTTAGCCTTCATAGCCTAAGGAATGATATCCCCTTATCTTCCATGAAATCCCTTGGCCTATCCCACTTCCCTCCATGGATCTAATGCAATCTAGCTAGGAAATATCTTTGTTGGGAGATCTAGGAATTCTCAACTATAATAGAGTTTCTCAATGGCAGTAATTCCTCATGCACATGGAAAAAATCTCCACACAATTCTCATAATAGATATAACCAACATTCTATTACAATCATGGTAGCATAATATCTTCCCTAAGGCTTCCTATAGAATTATGGACAATTCCCCTTTGCATAACCAAAAGTCATGAAATATGTATGCATGCTCACAACTCACCACATGGCTCCCCAAGAAGCCCACATAACCTCCTTGGTAACTAATCCCAAGGTTGATATGACTGAGGGTGACATAAGAAAAATACTTAGGCTAATAATAAAACAATATAATTTGGATTTGACCACTTTGAGCCCTCTAAGCCCCCTTTCTTTCCTCTCTTGTGGAATCATAACCCCCCATGTTTTTTTCCTTCTTTGTCTATATCCAATGATGCATTTTTATTATCAATTTTCAATGTATAATAGTTACATAATACGTTGTGTGTCCCTCAAACATTCATTGTATACACAAAAATACATTGCTAATATGGGGATCAAAACTAGGGTGCTGCAATCAACTTCAAGTTTCTAGGCACTCTGAAAAACTTAATAAATTATTTTAAGCCTAAGCTACTCAAGAAGAGACTCTAAATGATACTACTCTACCTTCTACTTCATATCGGGTACAATTAATTCTTTTAAAAACTTACATTAATAATAATTTGGGTAAGGAAACTACGAATAAAGAAAACATAGGAGTAGAAATTAGAAATAGAGAAAATGTTCAAGAGAAACCTATAGAGGATTTGGTATTACCAGGTGGAAACTCAATCTCAACAACAAATCTAGAGTGAATCAGACACTCCCTTTATATATGAGGAAGCATTTGGAGACCACATTAAAAAATGGACAAACAAAATTATCATCTTAGATGACATTTCAATTGCCAAAATTTGAAAATATTTACAAGAGGTTCAATTATCAAATGAAACTACAGGGTAGGAAGGGATGGATTTTGATAATCATAGTCTTTTAGAAAGGCATGAAGAATGTTCACAATGATGATAATAATTATAGGAATGAAATAAAGGGTAGGGTAGAACATCCATGTTAGTGTTTTGATTTTAGTTTTGTCCTTGGATTATTTGATTATGTGCATCAATACACACAATTACATTAGTGGATGAGGCTTCAACTGTTAATATCTTGAAGGAGATGTGCACAAATAAGGATAAAATAAATTCTTTGAGTTTACAAAAAAATTCAGATTTAAAAGCTATTATTGATAAGCTAAAGAAGGAGAAGATTAAATTTTGTGATGAGAAAATGATGAAATGTTGAAGATGCTTGTATATGCTATGAAGAATTTATGAAGAATTTCCTTTTATAGTAGACATCATGTTACTAATGTTGAAAAGTCACTTGTTGATAATAGAAAGGAGGTTAGTCATATGAAAAAAGAATTGGAAAATAGACCAAAAAGTCCTTAACATTCCTTCATTACAACCTATACCTAGTCTTAATTTTCAATTTGAGAGGTAGGTGAAAAATAAAGAAGATGAAATCGCAAAATTGCAAAATAAGTTAGAGCATAGATTAGCAAATGAAAACGCAATGGAAAAAGAATGAGATCAATATCAACAAAAAGTTAAAGAAATGAGTGATAGAGTTAAAAAACTAGAGAACAATCTTTCATTGCAATCTAATATAAAATTTGAAAGGAAAGTGAAAGTGAAAGAAAATCAAAGTACAAAATTAAATGATGAGTTAGAACAAATATCAATTACTGAAAAACTAATGAAAAAGAATTAAGATAACATAAGAAAATGATCAATGAAATGAGTGATAGAGTTAAGGAACTAAAGAAGAATAATGCATTGCAAGATGATGTGATGAAAGATAGGTATTTTGAATTATCATGTTAACGTAGCATATTTCGGAGATAGAAAAGAGAACTTCTAAAATATAAAATACAAGGTTAAGTATTTAAATGGCCACAAGAAAATATTGCAAAATGACATTGCTATAATGCTCACCTTATATAGCATGTTCTCCCCCATCACCCAAAAATTTCAACATTGACAGAGAAGCTGATTGAAAAAGATGGTAAGATTAGTGAGTTGAACCAAAAAAATATTGAAGAGATGCAAAGCATACCATTTGATTTGTGATATGAAGATCCAAAATCTCAATTCTAAAGTTTCTAATTTAGAGAAGAGATTACAACATGATAAACCCCGAGCTTTGGCATAAGAAGATCACTTTCCTCAACAAAAAAAAAGAAATGAGAGAGCAAGAGATTAGTAACCAAATAAATACCATGACCAAGAAATTGAAATGAGTGAGATAAAAACTACCACAAGTTGAAGTATAAGGGCTTAAAAATCAATAGATGCACGGAAAAGCTAGTGAGCACAAGTTGAAGTTTAATAATAATGTGTATTTATTGCATATGTTGCTACATCACAAAAATGGTTCCATTTCCTATTTTGATATGAAAAAACTACCACAAGGTCCTAAGTTTGCTATAGTTTCATAGGAATCAAAGATATGGGTAAAGGAAAAATGACCTCCACTCAATTTTCTTTTTCTGAAGAGAAGTCATTACAAAATCCTCCCGAAAATACATTTTTTTTATCAATCTTACTATTGAATTAATTATACAATAATAGTGTGGAGAAAATAATTTTTTATCAATCTTTATATTGAATTAATAATAAACTATTAGTGTGGAGAAAAATAATTAAATCTTTTCAATGAGATGTATGGCTAATTACTTAAGAAATGAGAGAGTTTTGATATATTTCATTGAAGATATTAAACTTAGGTTATTTTTACTGTTCTTAGGTTAATATCATATCAAGTAAAGACTTAGCGGGCATTTGACATATTTGGCAGACATTTCTTAAGCCTTTTCATGCATTTTTAACCCTTGACATGCATTTCATTTGAAATTATTGGATTTAGTTTAAGATAGTTTTGAAGAAACTAGGAATATGACAGTAAATGTATTTATGTTTTCCACAATTATGCTTTGCATTTAATTATAATATGAAAATACATAAATTCATAAACATCCCAAACATCCATAGAAAAAACACTAACAAGGGAGTTGGCACGGTGAAGATCTAATATTTCATATCAAAACTTATTACTAGTCCAAAATGCATGTCAGAGTGCCAAAAATGCACTCTCCTAACCTCCATCAATGTTTTTTTGTGCTATAATCCCTATAAATGCACTGAACACTATCAAATGCACTCATGATGTTGGATTTTGCAACCAGGATGAAAATTCATGTCCTAGTCAAATGCCTTAGTGTTATTAAAGCCAATTTCATGATGTTGGATTTTGCAACCGGGATGAAAATTCATGCCATAGTCAAATGCCTTAGTGTTATTAAAGCCAATTTTTACCACATGTGGAATAAACACCAAAGATTCCAAAAAATGTATGACATAGCTCTTACATTATGTGAAATTAGATGCCATGTATCTTAGAATTCCAAAAAACTCATTTTGATGCAATGAAATGCATTCCATCCATCAAAAAATTCACACCACACTATCAAATGCATGCCATGATATAAAATACATGACATGACATGCCACGATGAAAACACTCACAACTCAATAAATCTGTAATGCATTAATTTAAATAGAACTTTCCCACACATTTTGTTATGAATTTTTTATTATTATAAAAAATGCATTCAACAATAATATCTGCAAATTTTATTGATTCAAGGGCCAATTCTATTGAGCCTCATTACATTCACAAATCACATGAGCATATCTTTGGAACTCATAACAACCAACACTACAAAAACTCAAATCAATAAGGAACCAAAGGCCTTTTGTTCATTCACAAAATTTACATGTATGCTTATATTCCTAGGATTTGGGCCTACCAAATACCTTAACTATCCAAATTCCAAATACAACCTTTCATATTCAAAGGGTTTAAAAGCATTCACTAAGGACAAGAAAATTGCATTTCAAATTTGCATTAATTTCCCAGAAAAATGCATGCAAAGATTCATAGAGGTATCCTTTTGAGAAAGTAAGACTTGAATTTTATAAATTTTCACCTTGCTGAAAAAATCCATATCTCAAAATTCTCAAATTCACCTCCATTTTCTTCAATTGAATATGCCAAGTCAACAACTTTTTCATTTTTCATGAGCTTGACCAAAATTGTCTTGCTTCACTAAAATGCATGCCCAAGGTTCATTTCTTGGCCAACTAGAGTGATTCAAATTGGAGAATGTGTATTGTATCACTATCCACCTTTCTACATTTACATATTACAATTTTGAGGCTTAAAACTTGTTATTGTGAAAAAATACTCAAACTATTCCCTCTTTTTAAAAATGTCCAAAAAGTTTGTGAGACCTTACTGTGAAGTTTTCACAATGAACCCAACTAGTAGAAAAATCACACAAAGCTTGGGAGAGAGAGAAGAGAAGAGATACAATTTTTAGAGAAAGAATGAATTTTATTAATTGAATGAGTAAATGGTAAAATACATGTGATATACTCTACATGTCTAAGTGAATGCACCATAGTAGTGATCTAGAGATATCTAGACACTCACTGACATAAACCAAAGTAATCTGCCACCTAGTCCTAGTTAACTGGTCCATACAATCATCAATTAATTGAGTCACATGTGTGGAAGTGAGAGAAACACATGAAATCATAAGATATGCACCCTATTGGCCACACACATGAGATATGCGCTCTCCTAGTGAGGAACCAAAGGTGACCATGGAACTGCTGGTGATAAAAAAACGAGGTTTCCATGCATGAGTAGGCCTCCACTAGTCTAATTGAGGTGTAACTGACTCTGAACTAGAGAGAGAAGCCACCCTATCTTGTAGGAGGTGCCCTAATTTGTAGGGGAATATTCTCATCCATGGAAGTGCCCTCAACATTGGACTATCAACCTTAGGAAAATAATTACCTAGGTAAGTGTGTAGTATCTCTAACAACCTACTTGAACACTACTAGGGTGTACATGATGAATGGGTCCCAACAACCAAGGCCATGTTAGGTACCCATTGTACAATGTATCTAAGAATGAAACATTGAAAAAGTAGAGGAAAGAGGGAAAAACTCATGGGAATCCCCCCCCCTCAAAGTACAATGCACAAAAATCTGTGTCCTTCACTCCAAGACGATTGCGCAGAAGGTGGAACTTATGTCCAATAAATGTATTGGTGAATATGTTTGCAATTTGTTCGACAGATGGACAATATTGAAAATCGATGATCTTGTCATGTACCATCTCTTTGATGTAATGCATATGGATATCAATGCGTTTGGTCCACTATCACTGCACTGGGTCTCTAAAAAACTTGAGATTACTCTGATTGTCACATCAAATGACAATCGAATGATGGAACTAGATGTCGAGCTCAATGATGAAGTTTTGAAGCCAAAGTGTCTGAATAATGATGTTGACTGCTCCTCTATATGTGTCATCTTATGATGATAGAGTAATAGCTGGCTGCTTCTTTCTCGACCAACAGATGGGACCAAAACCTAAAATAAGCATGTAACTAGACATAGATTTGCGATCTTTTCTATCACCAGCCCAATCAAAATCAGTGAATCCCATAAGATCCAATGCATAACTGGTTGCATAGTGGATCCCCTAACTTGTGGTGCCCTGGACATATCAGAGGATGCGCTTGGTAGTCTTCTAGTGTAGCTCATGCAACTCTTGCATGTACCTAGAAACTGCCCCTATTGCATATGAGAGATCTTGCCAGGTGTCGGTGAGATATAGAAGGATCCCCACAAGCTATTGATAAAAGGTGTTGTCCACCACTGGTGTATCCCTGCCATCTTCAAGATTCACCCGAGATAGAAAGGATGTGGCTACTAACTTGTATTCGGTCATGTGGAATTTAACCAATAGATCCCTGACATACTTAGTCTAATATAGATTGATGCCTGAAGAATCTTGACTGATATTGAGACCAAGGAAATAATGCAGTGGACCCATGTCCACAATAAAAAACCTTTCATGTATAATGTCTTTGACTACAACAATTGTTGAGGCCGATCTTCCTGTGATTAAGAGGTCATCAACATATAGAACTAAGATCATCAAGGAGTTTGAGTTTCTTAGCGTGTAGACATTAACATTTGATTTGCATCTAACAAAATACTGAGAAAGAAAGTAGAAATCCATATTCACATACCATGCTCTAGGCGCCTTTTTGATGCAATAGAGTGACCTTTTTAGTCGACATATTAAGGCTAAATTTTGTATGAACCCCTGTGGCTGCTCCATGTAAATGTCCTATGAGATATCCCCATGAAGAAATGCATTATTTGCGTCCATTTGGTGAAATTTCCATCCCTTGGCTGCTGAAATGGAAAGGGCCAATTAGATGGAGTCTATATTTTCTACGAGAGAAAAGGTCTCATCATAGTCTATCCTGTGGATTTGCTAAAAACATTTGGAAACCGATCTTTCCTTGTACCTACTCACCTATCTGTCTGTTTCCTTCTTGGTCCTATAGACACATCTACATATGAAAATCTTCATGTTTGAAGTAATCAGAACTAGATCCAAAGTTTGGTTCTTGAGGAGAGAGTTGTACTCCTCTTGCATAACGAATTCCAAGAAGAGATTCCTTTTAGCCTTTGCATAGGTCTGTGGGTCCGAAGCTAGAAACATGTAGAAATTCATGGGAATCACTAGTTCAGTAGATGCAAGTGCATGAGAAGGATCCTAAAACTAGGACCTCATCCTCCTCTGATCTATTGGATCCCCTAGAAGGTCTCCTACTTTCTGTAGGGTGGTATGTGCCCACTTGGGAATATATGGTGGATCATCATCTGCATGCTCATCATTGTCTGAATAAAATTCAAAACTCATATATGAACCATGATCTAAATTAGTGTATCATCATCATTGATGTCTGGTGTAGAAAGTGGTACACAGGTATCTGCATGTGGCTCCAATGGTGCATGCAAGGGAGTTTCCTCAAACTGAACACTTCACTGAATGATGATCATTTCAGTAGAGGGATAAAGTAACTTGCAACCCTTCACACCATATAAAATATCCCACAAATATGCATGTAGTACTATGGAAATCTAATACTTTCCTCTTTTCATAGGGTACGCGGGACCATGCACGTGATCCAAATATTCATAAGTGGGCGAATTCTGGTTTGCTTTTGCTCCATGCCTCAAAGGGAGTCCAGTCCTTGAAATATCTGTGAGGAGATTTGTTATGAATGTGGTTAGCAAAATTAACTTCCTCAACCCAAAGCTTGAGCTATATAGATATTGCATGAAACATGCAAGTGGCCATCTCCTCGAGGGATATGTTCGTCCACTTGGTTACTTCATTCTGTTGTGGAGTGTAAGGTACCATGTGCTACAACTATATACCTACCTCTGAAAAAATATGTTAGACATCTTGGTTCACATATTCCCCCCCATTTTTTATGCAAAGGATTTTGATCTTTCTCCCAGACCGAGTCTCTGCATGTGCTTTTAAGTCTTTGAGATGCTAAAAAAATTTGGACTTCTGCCTAAGAAAATACACCCAAGTGTATCATGAGAAATCATCAATAAATGTAAGCACACACCTTGCTTTTCTAATGGATGGATGAGGAAAGGGTCCCATCATATCACCATGGATGAGTAACAAAGGAGAGGAGGCCCTCTAGGCCTTCCCTTTCTCAAACTTCTCTTGAGTATGTTTTCCAAGAACACATCCTTCAAAAACTCCTTTGGAAAAGTGTATGTTGGGAAAGCGGGTGACCTTATCTTGTTTGCATAGTTGCTACATGTTTTTGAAGTTTAGATGGTCGAATCTCTTGTGCCATAATATATTAGTATCATCAACATGCGTCGATAGTAAATAAAAATCATATTTAGAAATGAACTTATTGAAAGTATACAAACGATATTGGTGGTTTACCTCACCCACAATAATTGTGGAGTTATCATGCATATCAGATATGGTTACAGAATTAGGTGTAAACTCCACCCTTTTTCATGTACCAAAATGTGTTATCTGATAAACATATAGAATATTTATGGAGAGTTTTGGAACATGAAAAACGTTCTCAAAACTTCTGTGTTGGATTTATACTCTCCCTTGTCCAATGACCTCAACTGGGGTAGCATCACCCATGAGGATGGGAGGACCCATGCATGAAGAAATATAAGATAAAACATTTTTTGTTGTTTCCATATGATGGGATGCGTCTGAATCTAAGATCCGTGCATCAAGAGAAGAGTTAATGGTAAACAATGCATGAGAGTTACCTTGTTTTGTTGGTGCTTGATCTTCTGACTTCTTTTTGGTAGCTTCAAGAATCTTCTTCTGAAGTATTTGTGTCATCAGATCAATCTATTTATTCATGCATATTGATTCGGGATGATAGCCGCGGTTGAAGTAACCACATTTGGTCTTCCCTTTCTTTCCTTTTCAACCTTTGGAGCTTGAGGAATCATGGAAGGGTTTGGAGTACCCTTTATTCTTTGGATTTGCATGCACCTTTCCCTTTCTTTTCTACTTGGACTGTGAATTGGAAGTGTTGCTTCTCTCATGCACAACAAGTGCATGTGCATTGGGTCCCTTGATTATCCCCATTTTGATGAGATTATCTTGCTCATGCATTAGAGACTCAATGAATTGATCCAAAGTCAACATTTTCCAGGTTGCTCCTGAAGTGAATCTGTTTGTATGTGCAACATCCCCACTATAATCCCTAGTTTAATTAATGCTTAATGTAGATATAATATGTGGCTACGACCAAGCGATGTAATATGCAAATTGTATTTATGAATGTTAATAATAAAATGTGATGCCAACTGCTAAAGTGATATGGAAAAAGATGGGGGATGAGTTAATACACAAGAGAAGGGAGGGTCTAGGAGAATGTCTTAGAGGGGTCCAAGGAGAAATTATCCATGTATAAAAATTCAACCAATTTTCCTAAAATTAGTATTGGTATATGAACCTTCTAATTTCAGATTGAATGTTCCCAAAGCCAATAATTGAATACATGTAACAGGTTGGGTGTGAGTGGTTACATCCCATAATTATTGGGAGCATGGGGGCTGAGTACAATTAACTTGGGAAAGTGTGTGAGTTAAGAAATAAATCCAAAGGAGCGGAAATTCGTATGGGAAGCTACAACAATTTTTACATAATCAATTTTTGTGCATGAACAACAAGTAGAGAGCAAGAAAGAGAGCTTGGAGATGGAACATCCATGGAAGGAAAATTCGAGAGCATGTTGGAGTGTTTTTGGAGAATTTTGGAGATGAAGATTGAAGAGCCAGGTTTTCAGGGCTGAAGATTGAACTCCTGTGTGAGTTGCATTGTAATAACAAGTGTTTGTTCTTATTTGTTGGTAGTTTTTTTTCTAGCAACAAGTTCCCTTGAGTTCCCAACTGAGATATTCCTGGTTACATGTTCCAGAGAGACCATGATAAATGAATGGGATGCCCAAGGGACTGATATTAGTGAAGGGGTACATTCGTTGGGTTGGGAAGGTCGAGAGGAAGAGAGTTGGTGGAAAATTGGGATGATTGTAGGAGAATACCAATGAGTTGTGATTTTTCTGAGTTGTGGGTGGATAGTGAGAGATCACCCGCTTTTGTGGATTACTAGCCTCATCTCGGGGGTGACTTGCTGCTAATATTTGGGAAAAAAGGTCTATGGTTGGGTGAAATGTTTGTCCCAAGTAGTTGGTTACACAACTATTTATAAAAAATAAGTGTTTTATCTTCTTTCTATTTGTATTATGAGTTTATTTGCTATGCAGTAACTCTATGTATCAAACTGATTTATATGTTGTTGAAATTGTGTTTAATAGTTTCATTTCATGTTGTTTTAGCATGTTGTAGATTTATCTAAAAAATGGTAAATTCAATAGTTAAATATGTATGTAATTCATAGCTGTAAGCTAAAGGAAATTATTTGGTTAGCGAAAATTTTCGTTTTTATGAGTATTCCACGATTGTAATGTTCCTCAATTGGATTGGGGGACATTAAATTATGGTATTAGAGCCTTTGGTTCAAACACTGATATTGTATGGGACAAGAATGAGTGCAAATTGAATAATTTTCTATTGCAAACTTCAGTTTGTGCGAATTTGGGAAAAACAGAGAAGTTGGAGTAAAACCCCCAAATTTGTGGAAAACTTTTGAGTTTAATTTCCTAAGAGCAGTCGAAGAGATGACTCGGGGCGTAAATATGCAGGTTGAAAAGTTGAAATCAACATGGAAGGATTGAAATTTGGGTTCTAATGGTCGTTGTAGAATTGAACAGAGTTCAACGAATCGATGGATGAGATCTCTTTTGATCTCGATATTGATGACTAAGATTCGTCATGATAAATTTAAAAATTCATAAGGCTTTAGTTGTTTGAAAGGTTGAGTAAATCAACAACCGAGATTAATTTTTAGACAGTTGGGAAAATGGATCAAATAAGCGGTCTATATTAGTTTCAACCATTTGGGAGTTGGAGCCGATCGACGATCAAGATCATCTTGGCTCAGAGATCGATGATCCAAAATCATTGGGGATTTGGTTGAAATTTCTAAGTGTTAGAAATTCGCCAAGAGAATTAGCCGATGGTCGATGGTCAAACGACGATAGAGTTGGATGAGGTTTGGTAGATCAATGATCGAGATCATTTTTCAATAGGAGACCGATAACCTAGATTGATCGGAGTTTGATTGAAAATTTTCTAAGTGTTGAAGTTGGCCAAGGAAAATCACCGATGGGCCAATGGTTGGGCGTCGACCGGATTTAGTGAATTGTTTTCAATCACCAATGGAAATAGTTGATGACTGATGGGATAATAGTCAAGCGCCGACTGAATCAGTGAGGTGTCCATTTTTTTCCAATGGGCCAATGGTTAGGCATCGATCGATTTGGTGAGGTGTTTGGGTCATCCAAGAGAAATGGTTGATGGTCGATGGAGAAAAGAGGGTGATGATGTGTCATGCCACATCATCATCCACGTGTCATGCCACATCAACATCCATGTGTCATGTCACATCAACTAAGTTGACACATCATGATAACATGTCATGCCATGTTAGCATGCCACATCAACCAACAGGGATGGCCGATGGCCAATGGTTGGGTCGATGGAGTTGAGGAAGTGTTATAAACAATCAACGGGGGATGATCGACGACTGATGGGTCGATGTTCGGGCATCATATGAATTAGTGAGGAGTTTCATTCACCAATGAAAATCGTCGATGAATGACGACTGATGGTCGAGTCGGTCGGTTTAGCATTGTGTTGTGAGTCGGTTGTCATGGGAATGGACCGATGGCCAAAGTTTGAGTTGGTAGGTTGGGAAAAATGTTGCAGGTTGGGAAAAATGTTGCACGCGTCCAAAGGAAAGTGTCGATCGACCGATCACCAATGGAGATCGAATCAACGATTTAGATTACACCCAATTTGAGATCAACGACTCAGATTTAAAGTGTTTTTATAATAGTAAAACAATCAATGTTATATGAAAATATCTGAATTTTTCATATTTTTGAAGGTCATTAACTTATGGGGCATTTTTGAGGCCCTAAATGATGTTTTAGCCAATCAAAACCCACAAGAACAAAGTGTATCTCAAATAGAATGACTAGAAGAGATCTATCCAATGAGTTATTATAGGAACACAACATAGCTCCTATGAGAAAGTTACAACCAAAACAAGGGTAAACTTTTGGCACTAGATTACTTCTAGAGGGCATAAATCCTTGCTCAGAAGTTTGTTTGGGGTACATGATAAGTCTATGGAAAGCGTATGATCCATAGAAGATAACTATGAAACCATATTTAGTATTTTGGTATGTAAAAATGTGCAAGAAGAAAAAAAAGTCACATGTAGCATACATGGATAAATTGGGTAAAACAATGAAAAATTCTCCAGACCATAACTTTAAGCTCGAAGCTTGGATTTGAGAAAATGAATATTCATTGGAAATATCTTGAGGAGTAGAAGACATATTTAAACCTAGTTGGGAAATACAATTTCTCATAAATTAATAAATATATTTTTGTAGCAGTAAATGAGTGGAAAATTGCAACATGTGGATGTTGTAAGTTTTCACTCAGAACTCAGATTGAGGCATGGGTACATATGTTGGAAAGTTGTTTCAGAGAGGAATGCATATAAGGAATCAGACTTTGATTTTGTGCATTGTTTCCTTAATAAATTGGGATAAATAGTAACCTTTATTTTGATTGATGAAATGTTTTATGTTATGCATGTTCTAACAATAATTATTACATGCACATTTCTTGCAGAATTAGAGGTACAAGAAAGAAATTTTGGTTCTTAAATGAGGGCTGGAGTTATGGAATATGCTCAGGGATATTACAACCATGATGAAAAGATCATAGGTCTACATGTCAACATGGGCAATTCTGAGGTCCCCGATGTGTAGGACAGTCGGTGATGGAGTGTGTTGTTAAGCCACTCCGTGATGTTAAAGTCACCGGTTCGAAACCTGCGGGGATAAAAAATCCAACCATGTTAAGGGTTGGTGTGGCTCAGGCCGGGTGCGATCCCCGGGTGATTTTGACGGCTTAGATTCCCCTGAGTCGCGGTTTCTCAAGCCACAGGTTAATCGCGTAGCCAACAGGTTCCGCACAAATTAACAAACAAAAAAAAAAAACATGGGCAATTTTGAGACATAGTCTAATGGGAAAAGAGACAGGCATGGGACTGCAACTATGAGAATAATGCATATGTAAGTGCAGAGTTATAGAGTTGACAATGAAAGGATTATGAAGGCTTAGGAAGAGATACTTCAGAGCTTAAATATGTTGCATAAGCAAGTTAACAAGGACTCTATCACTAAAAAAGAAGCTAGTGATAGAAAAGTGACAACATCCATATCCCATAGCAAAAGGGGCGATCATGGAAATGATATGTAATAAAGAAGCATGAGAAAGTGCCATCATTCTCCAAAGTAGTCCACTAGAATAACTCATGCAAGTTTAGAGCCAGGGAGAAACCCAAACGTGTCTCCTATTAGGATGAAAAGAAGAAGGCCCGAGGCATATATATTGCAAGGTGATCTTGGGAAGATCAAGCCATCGACTTTCAATGGTGAGCACAAGAAAGGGGAAGAGGTTGAGGCCTAACTGTTGGAAATGAATAAATATTTCCAGCTACATGATTACCCCTCTAGGGTAGAAGCTATAATTTCCACCTAACACTTGCAAGGAAAGGAGACCATGTGGTGGGATCAACTTAAACAAGCCAAGCACCTTGATGAGAAGAGAATCTCATGGAGGTAGTTCAAAGGATATTTCCAAGATAAATACTTGTCCGAGCATTATTATGAAATAAAGATGAAAGAGTTCTTTGAACTCAAGTTGGGAAGCATGACAATGGAAGAATATGAGAAAAGGTTCTTTGAATTGCTAAAGTATGTTCACTTCATAAAGGATGAAAAATTCAAAATCCAAATATTTCTAAGTGGGTTACCTTCATTTTGTAGTGACAAGATACAATACGATAACCCCAAGAATTTGGAAGAAGCCATAAGGAGAGCAAGGCATCTTTATGAGAAAAACATAGGAAGGCCCGTTTTCCAAAAATATTGGAATGCCAAGATGAAGGGTAAAAAGGATCAAAGGAAAAAAAGGTTTTAAGCCACCCTTTTTCAAGAACAACACCCAAGAAAATAAATAAGGACAATCAACCCAAAATGAGAAAAAGATTGCAGATCCATTTGGGAAAAGGCCAAGGCAACAACCTGTACAATGTTGGGGATGTGAGGGAAATCACTTATATATGGACTTCCCTCACAAAGGGGAAAGAATGAGGACTTTCCACAACATTCATGAGGCTGAAACAATGGAAGAAATGGGAGGAAACATGACAAGGATTTATCCAGCCTTGGACAACAAGCAAGCAAAGTATCAATCTCCCATGATTGAAGTGGAAGGTAAGATTGATAACCATCCCATAACAATTTTAATTGATTATGGAGCTAGCCATAGTTACATAAAATCTAACATTGTTGAAATATTTCACTTGCAAACAAGTAAGCATAATAAATCTTGGTTACTTAAATTAGTGACAAGAGCTAAGAGGAAAATCAACGAGCTAGTTAAAGATTGTCAAATAGACATGAATGGGCTTAGCACAAAGGTATATGTAAACATCATACCATTGGGTTCATATGATTATCTAATTGCCTTGGATTGGTTGGAAAAACACCATGCTATCCTATATTGTTACAACAAGACAATCATGTGTCTTGATGAAGAAGGGAAACAAGGATATATTCAAGGCATTCCAAGAGATGTAACTATTAGAGAGATTTCAGATATGCAGTTGAAAAAGAGTTTCAGGAAGGGATGCTAATTTTTTGCAGTCCATATGGAAGAGACAACCAAAGATAAAGTGGAAAGCATTGAAGACCATCCGGTCTTAAGGGATTTTGAAGATGTTTTTAGGGAAATCTCGTGATTTGCACCAAAGAGAGACATTGATTTGGTGCCAGGAGTTGCCCGAGTGTCCAAGACACCATACATAATGGGAACGCCAAAATTGAAAGAGTTGTAGATGCAAATTGAATAATTGTTAAAAAAGGGGTATATACGCCCAAGTGTGTCACCTTGGGGAGCCTTGGTAATTTTTGTAAAAAAGAAATATGGAACCTTAAGGTTGTGTATTGATTTCAAACATATGAATAAGGTCACCATAAAGAAAAAATATCCTTTGCCAAGGATTGATGATTTGTTTGATCAACTAAAAGGTGCAAGAATATTTTCGAAGATTGACTTGAAATAAGGTTATCATCAAGTAAGGATAAAATAAGAATACATCAACAAGATAACAGTCAAGACAATATATGGGAATTATGAATTCACGGTAGTACCATTTGGACTGTCAAATGCCCCAACTATTTTTATGTGCTTTATGAATGAAGTGTTCAGGGAGTACCTGGACAAGTTTGTGATTGCATTCCTGGATGATAGACACATCTACTCCAAGTCAGAAGAGGAACATGAGAAACATTTAAGAATGGTGTTGCAAGTTTTAAGAGAACATAAATTGTATGCTAAGATAAGTAAGTGTGTATTTTATCGAAAGAATATTCACTACTTGGGGTGTTTAGTTTCAAAAGAATGGATAAAAGTTGATCCTGGGAAGATAGAGGCCATCAAAGGATGAACAACACCAAGAAATGTCACATAGGTCAGATCATTCATGGGTTTTTCCGTTTATTACTAAAGATTCATAAAATGGTTTTCAAATATTGCAAGTTCAATCACTTATTTACAAAAGAAGGGAGTGAAATTTGAATAGACTTCCAAGTGTGAAGAAATATTTCGGCAGCTGAAAGACATCTTGACAAGTGCTCTAATATTAAATATTGCAGATACAGATGAATATTTTGTTATGTGCATTGATGCATGCAAGGAAAGGCTTGGTGGAGTCCTTAGTAAAAAAGACCACGTGGTATGCTATGAGTCGAGAAAATTAAAAGAGTATGAGAAGAATTATGCTACCCACGATATAGAGTTAACAACAATTGTACATGCACTAAAAGTATGGGGACATTACCTCATGGGGAATAAATTTTAGCTAAGGAGAAACCACTGTGGTCTAAATCATTTTTTTGACAACCAACATTAAATGCTAGACAAACTAGATGGATGAAATTTCGGAGTGAATATGACTTTGAAATTAAGCATATAAATGGTAAGGAAAATTAAGTGGTTGATGCACTTAGCGGGAGAGCTCATGAAGTGCATGTTGCAACCATTGACATGTATAAGACTAATTTGAAAGATAAAATTATTGCAACAAAAAAATCAGATCAATAATATATAAAAGTAAAGGAAACATTACAACAAGGTAATTTACAACAAAAATATAATTATTTTGAACTAAAAGAAGATGGAATTATCATGTACAAAGGAAAAGTGTATGTGACGAATTCCAATGAGATGAAAAATGCAGTGCTAAATGAAATGCACAATGTTCCATATGTTGGACATCCAGGATATCAGAAGACAATTGAAGTTGTAAGAAGCCAATACTTTTGGCCGAGAATGAAGAAAGAAGTGGTTAATTACATAGTAAGATGTCTAGAGTGCTAAAAGGTGAAAAAATAGATTAGGCATTCAATAGGGTTACTATAGACATTGCCCATTCTTGAATGGAAGTGGGAGGTCGTCACAATTGATTTTATCATAAAGCTTCCTAGAAATGTGAAGCAAAATGATTTCATCATGGAGGTGGTGGATAAATTAACTAAGGAAAAACATTTTATTCTAGTGAAGACCACACACAAGGCAACACACATTGCAATATTTATAATGAAGGAAGTTTCTAGGCTACATGGGGTTCCTAAGGAAATAGATTTAAATAGAGATCCAAAGTCCACATCCAATTTTTGGAAGGGTTTGTTCAAGGGGTTTGGGACAAATCTAAATCTTAGTACAACATATCACCCAGAGTCTGATGGATAAACAGAGAGGACTAACATCATAATTTAGGACATGCTCAAAATGTATGTGATGGATCAACCATCAAAGTGGGAAGATTATATCCATTTAGTTTAATTTGCTTATAATAGTGGGTATTAGGCCTCATTAAAGATGAGTTTGTTTGAAGCATTGTATGGAAAAAGTGAAACACACCAGTGAGTTGGGATAATACAACAGACAAAGAAGTGGTTGGGTCAGGTTTGTTAAAGGAAATGGAAGAGAATATGGAAAATATCAAGCAAAATTTAAAGGCTGCCCATGACACACTGAAAAATTATGCAAACAAGAATATATTGTTTAGATATTTCAAAGTGGGCGAACATGTGTTCTTAAAAGTGAAATAAAAGAGAATTTCACTAAAAATTAGGGAGTTTCCCAAAGTTTGCAACAAGATATTGTGGACCTTTTGAAATCTTAGAAAAGATAGGGCCAATTGCACACATTCTAGCATTTCCTGCATACATGAGATACATTCTAGCATTTCCTGCATCCATGAGAGTGAATAATTTATTTCATGTGTCATTATTAAAGAAATATGTGGATGAACCTAACCACATGATTGATTGGAATGCGATCCAGGTGGAGCATGAAAGGGATTTCTGGGTGGAACCAACAAGACCGGAAAGTCAAAGTGCTCAAGAACAAAGACATAAGGATGGTAAAAGTTCAATGGAACTGATACGGTCCTAAATATGCTAATTGAGAGCATGAAGAAAACATGTGGGAAGAATACCCACAAAATTTTGACAATTTTGAAGAAAACAAAATGCAAAACTCCATTTTGAGCAGCTAGAGATCAGAATCACATCTCAGAGTCCTAGCCAATTGCACTAGAGACCCTGATAAAATAATGATTCATTCCTTGGGTTAATCCAGATAAAAAAATGGTACATTACTTGGATTAGCCCTGAAAAAGAAATGGTGCATTCCTTGGGTCAATGAATTGAGAGGAACAAAATATTATGGTTGGAAATGTTGTTGGAGTTATGAAAGTGCATAATTTTATTTTCTAAGTATTGTGATGTAAATTTGCATATATGTATATCAACATAGTGTGCACCGAGGATGACACACAATTTTGGGGGAGGGAAAATGTAACATCCCCATTATAATCCCCAGTTTAATTAATGCTTAATGTAGATATAATATGTTGCTACGACCAAGCGATGTAATATGTAGATTGTATTTTTGAATGTTAATAATAAAATGTGATGCCAATTGCTAAGGGGATATGGAAAGAGATGGGGGATGAATTAATCCACTAGATAAGGGAGGGTCTAGGATAATTTCTTAGAGGGGTCCAAGGGGGAATTACCCATGTATATTAATTCAACCCATTTTCCTAAACTTATTATTGGTATATGAACCTTCTAATTTATGATTGAGTGTTCCCAAATCCAATCATTGAATAAATGTAAGAGGGTGGGTATGAGTGGTTACATCCCATAGTTGTTGGGAGCATGGGGGCTGAGTAAAATCATCTTGGGTAAGTGTGTAATTCAAGTAAGCAAGCCGAAGGAGAGGAAATTCGTATGGGAAACTACAACAGTTTTTACACAATCAATTTTTGTGCATGAACAACAAGTAGAGAGAAGGAAAGAGAGCTTGGAGCTGGAACATCCATGGAGGGAAAATTCTAGATCATGTTGGAGCGTTTTTGGAGAATTTTGGAGTTCAATATTGAAGATATAGGTTGTTAGGCCTGAAGAATGAAATTGCATTGTAACAACAAGTGTTTGTTGTTGTTTGTTGGTATTTTGTTTTCAAGCAACAAAATCCCTTGATTTCCCAACTGAGAGATTCCTGGTTACCTGTGCCAGAGAGACCCTGATAAATGAATAAGACACCCAAGGGACTAATATCAGTGAAGGGGTACATTCCTTGGATTGGGTAAGTCTAGAGGAAGAGAGCTAGTGGAAAAACATGATAGTTGTAGGAGAATACCAATGGGTTGTGAGTTTTATGAGCTGTGAGTGGACAGTGAGAGACCACCCTCTTTTGTGGATTACTAGCCTCAACTCGGGGGTGACTTGTTGTTGAGATTTGGAACAACATGTCTATGGTTGGGTGGAATGTCTGTCCCAAGTAGCTGGTTGCACAACTGTTTATCAAATATAAGTGTTTTATCTTGTTGTTGTTTGTATTATGATTTTATTTGTTGTGCATTAAATATGTGTATCAAACTGATTTACATGCTGCTGAAATTGATTTTAATAGTTTCATTTCATGTTGTTTTAGCATGTTGTAGATGCATCTAAATAATGGTAACATTCAACAATTAAATATGTATATAATTTGTAGCTGTAAGCTACTGAAAATTATTTAGTTAGCAGTAATTTTCATTTTTATGACTATTCCATGACCATAATGTTCCTCAGTTGGAATGGGGTATGTTATAATATGGAACGATGAGAGAAAAACAACATAATCTAGACTAAGTTTTTCCAATATAGAAAGGATTAACTGATTTTATTGAGTGGATTTGTCTATTCCACATCCCTTTAGATGAAGGGGGAGGGACTTGAACTTCGTAAAGAATTCCTGGATATTATAAAAATTCCTTGGATCTAAGGAATTCATGTCTACCTCAAGCATGGCCTCTCATTTCATCATGTTTTCCAAAGAGATCCTCCAACTTTTTCCAAATCTCATTTGGTGTGGTACAAGCTTCTATGTGAAACAAAATCTCAGGGGACATAGACATGAAAATAAGTCCATAGGCCTCATCCATGCGATTGAGATACCTATTCTTATCGATATCATATGTTGGTTCCACCTCTATAGCCATGGTAATCCGGTACAAGAATATGCATCTAAGCCAATGCAATTTTTTTAGCTTCCACTCGAACTAGTTACGAGGCGTGAGAAGTATTGTCAGCGAGTACTCCATCCTTTCTATTTTCATATTCCTCATGTACCTTCAAATAAAATTCTTATGTGCTTTATCCTAGAAATCAATACTCTGATACCATGTGAAGTTTTCATAGTGAACCTAGCTAGTAAAAAAATCACACAAAGCTTGCGAGAGAGAGAAGAGAAGAGAGACAAGCTTGAGAGAAAGAATGAATTGTATTAATTGAATGAGTAAATGGTAAAATACACATGATATACTCTACATGGATAAGTGAATGAACCATAGTAGTGATATAGAGAGATCTAGACACTCACTGGCAGAAACTAAAGTAATCTTCCACCTAGTCCTAGTTAACTGGTCGATGCAATCATTAGTTCACTGAGTCACACATGTGGAAGTGAGAGGAACACATGAAATCACAAGATATGTTCCTTATTGGCCACATGCATGAGATATGTTCCATTCTAGTGAGGAAACTGAGGTGAACATGAAATTGTTGGTGATAAAACCAAGGTTTCTATGCATGAGTAGCTTCCACTAGTCTAACTGTGGTGTAACTGACTCTGAACTAAAGAGGGAAGGCTCCCTATTTTTAAGGAGACACCCTAATTTGTAGGGGAATATTCTCAAGAGTGAATATTCTCATATATGGAATCGCCCTCAACATTGGATTGCCAACCTTAGGAAAATAATTACCTAGGTGAGTGTGTAATATCTCCAACACTTACCAAATGCATACTAAATATTCCTTATGCATGATACAAGGAAACCGTTTTTGCTAGTTTGTAGTTTTCCATGTTGGTAACAAAATCCATGTCTTAGATTTCTTTGATTCATCTTCAAATGCGGAAAACTTGGCTTGTAAGACAACTCTTTAACACTATTTTTGAAATTTCCAGGAAATGCATGCCATCATCACTATAAAGTAAGGCAAGGCCAAGTTAAGGACCCAAATCAAGTTCTATGAGATGTCTTAAGTTCTAGATTCTACAAACCTTTCATCTTGTGTGATGAATCCATGTCTAAATTATACAGTACTTAAAACAAATTTTCCCTTATTTCCATAATTTAGGAACATGAACAACTAGGGAAAAGTAGACATGCCTGGGTCCTTAAATTTGAAAATGAAGTACTTCTAAGTCTTCCATGCCTTCTATGAATTAAAATGCCTACAAAGTATTTTTCTTAGCTAGTGTTGCTCGTGTATCACCATGGCTATTGTCTTACATGAAAATGCATGCCATATGCCTTTGAATGCCCACACCACCAATTTGATTAAATGAAACACACTCCATGATTTGGAAAAATACATGCCACACTATGAAATGCACACCATCAATATCAAATTAACACTTTGTAATGGGTGACACAAGACGGATGTAATATTTGAAGTTCCTTGATGAAATTAAAACCAAATGTTACCACATGTAGAATGAACAACAATGATTCCAAACTATGCATTCCATGTCTTGTATTATGTAAAATGCATGCCATATGCCTCATAATACCACAAAATCAATTTGATTCAATGAACTACACTCCATGCATTGGAAAAATCACACCGTGCTATCAAATTGCACGCTAAAAAGATCAAATGTAGTCCTTATGATGGGTGATGCAAGAAGGATCTATATCTCATATGCCCAGTGAAATTAAATCCAAATGTTACCATATGTAAAATGAACACCAAAAATTCCAAAATATGCATGCCATGGATTTTATCCTATGTGAAAATTCACATCATGTGCCATAATGCCCACAACATCAATTGGAAAATCCATGCCTCACTGTCAAATACATGCCATCAATATCAAACATAGTCATTATGATGGGTGATGCAAGAAGGATGCAATATCTCAAATAATATATATGCATTCCATGGATCTTTTATTATGTGAAAATGCACACCATGTGCCTTACAATGCTCCATTATCAATTTTGAATAATTGAAATGCACTCCATGGAAAAGGAACACCACACTATCAAATGGATGCCAATAAATAACTGCAGTCCTTATGATGGGTGATGCAAGAAGGATGTAATATCTCAAATTCCTTGATGAAATTAAAACCAATTGTTGCCACATGTAGATGAACACCAATGACTCCAAATTTCACATGCCAAGGCTCTTGCCTTATGTGAAAATGCACACCATGTGCCTTAGAATTTCCAAAACATCAATTTGATTCAATGAAATGCACTCCATGCATTCGAAAATGCATGCCACACTATCGAATGCATGTCAACAATGTCAAAATCATTCCTTATGATAGGTGATGCAAGAAGCATGTAGCATATCAAATGTCTAGTAAAATTAAAATTAAATCCAAATATTACCTCACATAGAATGAACACCAATGATTCCAAAATATGCATGTGATGGCTCTTTTCCTATGTGAAAATGCATACCATGTTCCTTATAATTCGCACAACATCAATTTGATTCAATAATTCAATGAAATACACTCCATGCATTATAAAATGCACACCACACTATCAAATGCATGCCATCAATATCAGATGTAGTCCTTACGATGGGTGAGCAAGAATGATTTAATATTTCAAATACCTTAGTGAAATTAAAGCCAAATGTTGCCATATGAAGAATGAATACCAAGGATTCCTACATATTTACACCATGGTTCTTGTCTTATGTGAAAAGGCTTGCCACGTGTCTATGAGAATTCCCACAACATAATTTTGAATCATTTAAATGCACCTCATGCATTGGTGCACACCACACTATCAAATGCACTCCAACAATATGCACTCTTTATTATGGGTGGTACAATAATGATGTAATATCTCAAATTCCTTGGTGAAATTAAAGTTAAATGTTACCACATGTAGATTGAACGTACGTGAAGAATTCCAAAATATGCATGCCATGACTATAGTCTTATGTGAAAATGCATGGCATGTGCCTTAGAATGCTCACAATATCAATTTGATTCAATGAAATGCTCTCCATGCATTAGAAAATGAATTCCATACTGTCAAATGCACAACAATAATATCAAACAAAGTTCTTATGATGGGTGATGCAAGACGGATATACTATCTCAAATGCTGCATGAAATTAAAGCCATACGTTACCACATGTAGAATGAACATTAATGATTCCAGAATATGCACGCCATGGTTATTTTTTTATGTGAAAATGCACACCATGTGCCTTATAATGCTCACAACATCAATTTGATTCAATGAAATGCACTCCATGCATTGGAAAATGTTTTTCTAAGGTGGTAGGGATATTGGTGGAGATCTAATATTTAAAGTAAAATCTTCTTACTAGTTCAAAATGTCATTAAAGTACAAAAAATGCATTCTCTTAACTTCAATCATAATTTTTCTCCCTATAATCCATTAAAAAAAGCACACCAAAACTATTAAATGCACTCTTAATGTTAGATGATGCAGAAGGATGAAAATGCTCACCTTGATCAAATTCCTAAGTGAAATTAAAGACAATTTTTACCGCATGTAGAATAAACATTAAGGATTCCAAAAACTACATGCCATCACTCTTGTATTATGTGAAAATACAGACCATGTACCTTAGAATACCCCCAACATCACTCTCTTTCAATCAAATGCACACCATGTGCCTAAAAATGCCCCCATCAGAATTGTCCCTCAACATACATTATATGAGTGTTAAGATTCTACATTACTTTATAAAAGTTAGTGTATTTTGTATGGTTTAGTGTAAGACTATCTAAAATTTTATAAAAGTTATTGAATTTTTTGATTGGCCATATTCCTTCAATTTTATACTGTGTATTAGAAATTTAGTTGTTAACTCTAAACCCCTACTTAAATTTGAGCAAGTGTTTGACCACATACTCTGTAATAGTTTAATCTCAACCAAGTTAAAATTTGCAAAACCACATTGTTGGTTGCAGCCTACATAATTTTTCCAAACCCCAATTATAGAGGGCGGTTCACTTGTTAACGAAGGTGAAGTAATGAATGAAGACCACCTTGACATCGGGTGTGTGAATGAAAACAATGAATAAATACTCAAAGAGTTTTCCTCGATGGAGAAACCATGAGCCAATGGCCAACATGTACACAAAATATATTGGATAAAACATAAGTCTTCAATTTCATCTTTAGAAAATTCAATTACATTGATAAATAGATAAATGAAGTGATTTTCAGTTATGATATTCGGTCCATGAAATTGAATTTATTTGGGATGGGGGATTCTCTAGACATTGATTTGATCACTAAATCCACCCAAATTACACATAGAGAGGGTAAAATTGAACAATAGGAAGATCCTAAAGTAAGACAACCTCTAAAATATGTGGCAGATAATTAACAAAAAAAATCCTAAAAATGGTTTGAAAATGGAAGATATACCCTCAGGACTGTACCAATATTTGATCGAGGCAATCTTGTGAACAATTATGAATCACCCCAAGGTCGATATATTTAGTGATTACATGAATTTGGTGTTTCACTATGTCGAAGACATTGCCATTGGCATTCTACATTTGATGGTGAGAAAATTGCAACTTGCCTTGCAAGATTATCAATCTAAGGGGGTGAGGTTTAGTTTCCCAAGAACT
>ML808632.1:173523-199076 GCA_009831015.1 Picea engelmannii | reverse complement strand
AATACAATAATGAGTCATCTTTACATGAAACAAACTTGGGTCCATTACCCAAACCTTTGTGCTATCGGGCTTTCTTCAAGTGTTGACATCAATGACAACCAAACTTAATCAACAATATTTGGAATATAGTTGGTGATATAGTAGCACTTGTAACACCAACTTAATATGTTCTTCATTCTCTTCCTTGGTCTTGGAATATAACAAGATATCATCAAAAAATACCAGAACAAACTTATCCAAGTACTTGCTGAGAACGTTGTTCATTAAGCACATGAAGGCGATTGGTGTATTGGTAAGCCCAATGACACCACCACCAACTCATAGTGTCCATATCGTTCTCTAAAAATTTTCTTGTGGATGTATTCATCCTTAATCCTTACTTGGTGATATATTGATCTCAAGTAAATTTTAGAGAAGATTGTAGCTCTCGTGAGCTGATAAAACATATCATCAATCTTGGGCAATGGATACTTGTTCTTGATGGTCATCTTGTTCAACTGTCGGTAGTCGATGCACAACTGTGATGTACCATCCTTCTTCTTCACATACAATGCAGGTGCTCACCACAAGGATACACTCGGCCTGATATACCCTTAATCCATGATTTCCTTCAATTGCAGCTTTAACTCTACCAGCTTTGGTGTACTCATTCTACATGGTACTTTTGATGTTGGTACTAATCCTAGTACAATATCTATTGATAAATCAAGATCTTACTTAGAAGGAATTCCAGGTACCTCCTCAGAAGATACATCTTTAAATTCCCACAACATCGGGTGATCCTCAATCTTCAACTCTTTACTCTCTGTTACATTGAGCACTTTTATTGCATATAAGGGACACCCTTTTCGACTAAACTTCTTGAGATGCAATGTTTATATCTACCTCACTTATATGGGATTTTGAATGCCTTGCAACAATCTCGTGCTTCCTTCTTCATCTTCACATCCTAGGGTCTTGTCATGGAAATTCAATCTTTCCTTATGGAACACTTACCCTTACATGCCTATCAACACATCATATGACCCTAAAGGTAGGACATTTAAGGCTTCTTGTTTAAGAAGTCCACTGATTTCCAAGGGACATGCCTCTATTATCCCTGCTACCTTTATTTTATTCCTTGTGGCTAACTAAACCAACCATGCTTTTGCATGCTTCATTCTTCGTAAGGCACATGCTTCAACAATTTGAGGCGAAACATAAATAAGGTTAGAACCATGGTCAATCAAAATAGAAATGGGTTTCTTGGAAGTTATACCTTCCAACTCCACCACATAATCTTGGTTGTCTACTTGTTGATTCTCAACAGTTGCATAAATTCTCAACACACTTTTGGCCACATCATTGAATGTAGTAGCTTTCTAAACATGTTAAAATATTTTGTTTTCATGCTGTCTATGAGAGAAATATCTCAACAAATGTTCCTCTCCACAACCACAACATTGTAGGTCCTTTCTTTTGTTCCTCTACTTTTTGTCTTACTTTCTCTGCTGGTCTATTTCCACTATGAGATGGAAAGTTCTGCTAGTGTACACTTCTACATAGATGAAAAAACTGAGCACCTTTCTTCGAACTCTTATATTGGGATGGTTTCAATCCATTCATATTCAATCCATGTTTATCCTTTCTCTTCCAATCCTTAAGAGTATCATGCCTATGCTTGGATTGGTCATAACAATACTTATCCTTTCTAATGGTATCCTCCAAAGTCTTAGGCTCATCAAACTCAATCCTATCCTGATAGGACTGTGGAAATCCACTGAGGAAGTAATGTATTCTCATTTTCCAATCCTTAAGGTAAGGAACATACCTCAACAACTCCAAGAACCTCTTGGCATACACAACCATGGTAATTTTTCCCAACTTATGTTCATGGAACGCCTAAAACTTATCATCATACTTATTTGATAGATAATCCTTCTTGAAATGTTTCTCAAATTGCTTCTAGGGAAACTTGATTTCCTTCAATATCTTAACTTCCTTGAGGTCCTCCCACCATATGGAATATCCTCCATTAATATTGAAGATGGATATCTTTTCCTTTGTATTTTCTAGTTGTGTACTTGAAAATACTTCCTTAATCCCAATATCCAAGCCTCAACTTCTTCTCCTTTCTTGATTTATCCATCAAAGGTAGGTGACTTAGCCTTCTTGAACTATTATGTTAGATAACTTTGTGAGTGCATATTTTTCTTCTTCTTGGGCACACTTGAACTAGTGTCACTACTGCACAAATCCTCTTTAGTGGTCTTCCCACTAGATGACTATGTGGAAGTATCTCCATTATCTCTGCTTCTCTTAGCATCTCGATGCCTTTTCCTGGAAGAACTTATTCACACATTGATGTGAGATGGTCCATGATTTTGGACATCTGAAGAGATCTTCAATTTCTTTGATTGTTTTAGTCATGTATTAGAAATGGTTGGATTGTAAAGACCCCTCCATTACGACTAAGAAAAGAGAAGCACAATAGGTAATTTTTTTTTTAAGAATTAGGAATTAGCATCAACACATAATCCAAGCATCTCATAATCGAAGACATCATAAGTAAAGAATCATTGGGTAAAATAAAAAGGTAAAAATCTGTGTGGTTACTCCGGTAAATTCACTGAGTTCTGAAAGGTGGACGCAAAGAATTCAAAATGGAAAAAACGTTGAGTCTTTAAGGGAATACATGGTTCAAAAAATGGGTAGTGAACCAGATGGAACATATCTTGCTATGCTACTACAAAAGGATATGATGGATGGAGAACTTTTCCCAAATGAATTGACGAAGCAATGATATCCATTCCAGGTGCAATTCAAATATTGTGGAACTAGAGATGATTGGTTCACGCTGATAGATTCATTTAGACTTACAATAAACTTTGGAAGAGATAACACAAAAGGTGACTACCACAAATGTGGGCAATTCCTAGATTATGGACTTCTTTCAATCATGCATGGTTCGACGCTTGCTTGGGCTCGCCCATGCATGATTGGGAGATGTATGCTCCTTGGAACATATTGCTCCTACTAATATGTTTTTTCCTTAGTCAATGTGTGGAGATGGCCCTTGGTCCACTTTATTTAGATGTATGCCACCATAACCATAGATATAACATTTTTCACTTCATCTAATCGGATATAGGGACTTTACTAAGGAATTTCACTGAGCTCTTAGAGGTAAATAGATGAGTAATAGGTGGAAATTTCGCTAAATATAAAGTACCCATAAAAATTTTCAACAAGAGCATGCCATTGCAGAGAACTAAAGGAAGTTGCGGGGATTGATATTACTCCCAAAAAAATCATAGCGAAAGCATGCCATCACAAAGACTTAAAAAAATGCTGTGCAAAAATGAAATCATAGAGGTTAATGAGAGATCCCATCTGGAAAGTTTACACAACCATTAAAACACATAGGTGCACCGAGAGACAAATCCCTGAGGTAAAATGAAATCACAGAGGTTAATGGATAAACAATGTAGAGATAAATCGTTGAAAATGCAGAGGTTTATCCTCGAAAACTCGCAGAGATAAATAGCTGGAAACGCAGAGGTTTATCATCCAAAAATCGTAGAGATAAAAACGTGGAAATGTAGATTTTTATCATCCATCAAACACAAAGATAAATAGATGAAAATGAATAGGTTTATCCTCCAAAAATCACATAGATAAATAGCTGGAAATGCAGAGGTTTATCCTCCAAAAATTGCAGAAATAAATAACTGGAAACACAGAGGTTTATTATCCATCAAAACGTAGAGGATGCATTTGTAAAGAGAGCGCAGGGGAGAATACAATGAGTCAAAATTGAGAAAAATAAATCACATAGAGACGAAAGAAGATCTCACCGAGGTTTCATAAATATAAGAAAAACACAAGCATAACAAGAATCATAAGAATAACAAGATCGCTCTCAGTGATCTATACATCAATTTTAATCATAGTTCTTAGCGAATTCTAAAAACTCAATGCAAGTTAAAAAAAATTCAATTATAAACCTCAAGAGAGTATTGTAACCGAAGACTAGAAGTCAAAGATGTTCTCTCGTGCTTGCTAACTTTGAAGACTTCATCGGTACCTCCCAACCAACGTTATGGGTACTCTTATTCCCCCTTAGCCCCTCGAGCCGCAAAGGGGCCACACACAAACACAACCGGAATACTCTAGCTCCCATCTCACCTTGCAAGGTAGAGCCAACACTCTCTCTCTCTCTCTTGAGCTAGGTATCCCAACTCTCATAAGTAAAACCAGTCAGAATTTTTGCAGCATAACCTTAATCATAACCAGTCTCATCCCTTCATCCTCTCAACCATTCTTTTTATAGAATTTTTCTTCATGACAACTTGCCATTTTCACATTTAATTAATTTTTTTTAATAATTTAATTATGAATTATTCCGCCCATACACTTGTCACCCATTCCCTTAGTTGCACCAAAAAATCACCCATTTAATTTAATTAAATGTCAATTTTCCTCACCCATCCTAAAAGTGCTCATAAAATAACTCATAGTTGTCCATTTGTTCCCTTTATTTTCCCTTTAATGACTGACACCTTTCTAAAACTGAGTTGTGTTTAAATTAGGAAAGTTATTTAGTTAGACTAGACTCTATATACCTTTCTATGCTTACACATCTTTATGCTTTATTCCTTTCTCAATTTAAATTCTAATTTAGTATTTACTTTCACAAGTGTATTAATCACTCAGGATTTTTTTTTTTCATTGATTCTTAATTTGATTTATTTCATCCCCTCATCATTTAATTTAAAAATTTAGTTTTTAGTCTTCTCACTCACTTAGAATTAGGATTAGTTAAGTATTTATTTGCAAATGCCT
This sequence comes from Picea engelmannii, assembly GCA_009831015.1. Lineage (NCBI taxonomy): Eukaryota > Viridiplantae > Streptophyta > Pinopsida > Pinales > Pinaceae > Picea > Picea engelmannii. The sequence continues at coordinate 194,252 of ML808632.1, read as the reverse complement.
AGACCCTTAGGGATTATTCTTAACAAATTCAATCTTTAGTTAGTTAATTAATCAATTAATTAATGTAGCAGGTGCTCAAGATTTTACCAGGTTTAACATTTGCTCAAATTTTTCTAGGCCACCTAGATTCTTTGACTCATTTGTTTTTTAAATTCTGTGGCATGCTCTTCAAGACACACTTAGTTCTCCAAGGGTGTCACTCACCTTTGATTCAAAATTTAATTATGCGACGTGCCCTTCAAGACGCACTATGTGCTCCAAGGGTTCCAGTCACCTTTGACTAGTTTTGGTAGATGTCCTACCCTTGGTGTCAATACTCCATTCAGGAGACCTTTTGAGATACTAAGGGCCTCTAAGGAAGAAGGAAAATTCCTTATTACATGCCCCTTAAAATCTTCATGAGAAACTGTCTCAGTTTTCCCTCACTACATCGTGGATCTCTCGAACTAGGTAATCGTGAACCTACAATTCGAGCCACGACGGGAGTGCTAGTAGGCTGCAGCACCTCTCCCTCAATGTCTGGTTGTTGTGCATGGCTCCTTTACTCCTTATGTGAGTCTGATTAGCAATCAATCATCAGCCTGCATCCATCAATGAAACACTGTCAATGATCCATAAACAACATCATAATATACCTAATCATATGTCACATATGCATAAATAAAAATACCCAAACCAATACATTCCACTCTGTAACTCGATCTAGAGTCCAAGTAGGTCCATTGATGTCAGTGGCATCCTCAATCTGTCAAGTGTCCTGTACACTCAAGGGAAACTCGTCAATAACATAACATCATAATCCATCAACATCATCATAAGAATCCATAATCGAACATACAACCATATACTAAAACCATATCACTTGCATGTAAGTGTCCTCAAATAATAATTCAATAACATGTTCTCGCAAGAGAAAGATGTTACATACACCCCCTCTTGTTTTAAATTTCATCCCAAAGTTTCACAATACATAAATGGAGTAAATAAAGCGTCTGATAAGATATAAATGTATAACTATCAAACAAATATGGAAATTGATGGCGCATATCATATGCATCCTCCCAAGTAGTCGAGTGTGGACTATAATTGTCCCAATGGACCTTGACCTGATCGACTATTCGAAACTGCAATTGTCGAATGCGATGGTCCATAATGTGGATTGGCTCTGCCGTGAGTGCACCCTCATATAACACCTGCAATTAAATCATGTCAATCACATGTGTAGGATCACTAACATAATGTCTCAAAACAGATACATGAAAAACATCGTGCCTACGCCTCAAAGAATCAGGCAAGGCTAGTCGATAGGCCACATGCCATTTCTTTTCCACAAATTTGAAAGGTCCCACAAACCTAGGGGAGAGTTTAGCACCCTTTCCAAACTTGATCAAACTCTTGTGCGGTTTCACCCGCAAGAAGACTCAATCATCAACTTCATAACTATAGTCAACGCGATGCGCATCGACATAACTCTTCTGTCGATCTTGTGCTTCTTTAATCCTTTTTCTTATCATTTGCATTTGTTCTTCCATTTCTTGGATCGCTTCTGGTCCTACCAAGACCCTATCCTCAATTCAATCCCAACTCAAAGGCGTCCAACATGGTCTCCCGTAAAGAAACTCGAATGACACCATCTTAATGGTGCTTTAATAAATGTTGTTGTACACAAACTCTACTAGTGGTAAGAACTCTTCCCAACGCTTCTATTGGTCCATCATGTACATACACAACATATATTCCAAGATTTGGTTTGTTCTTTCTATCTGCCCGTTTGTCTCTGGGTGATATGCTGCACTAAAGTTAAGTTGGGTTCCTAAGGCCTCTTGGAAACTAGTCCAAAACCGTCTTGTAAACATCGATCCTCGATCATATATGATTCTTTTAGGCACGCAATGTAATCTCACAATCTCGTTGATAAAAACTTTAGCTATGTCTAACGTCTGATATATCATACACATAGGGATAGAATGTGCACTCTTCATCAGAGTGTCAACTACCATGAAAATTGAGTCGTTCCTCCTTGTTGTCAACGACAATCCCACAATAAAGTCCATCGAAATGACCTCCCATTTCAATTCAGGAATAGAGTGTGGCTATAGTAATACTATTGGATTTCTATGTTCAATCTTTACTTGTTGACATTCCAGACACCTCGCCACGTAGTTAACTATGCCCACCTTTATTCCTTTCTAGAAGAATAAGGGCTTAAGGTCTACCCTCATCTTTTTGATTCCTGAATGAGCCATGTACACTGCTCTATGAGATTCATTTAAGATAAAACTTCTCAAATCATCATTAGGAAGTACATAAATCTAGTTATTATACCTCCTTAATCTATCGTTTTCCAAAGTATATCCTTCAAACCTAGGTACCAACATGGTGTCTCATCCGATATTTTCCTTAACCTCCTTATACCTGTCATCGTCACACTGTATAGTTAGAATATTTTCATGAAGATTCATCCGAACAGGTATCATCGAAAATATAAGTGGTCTCTGACTCAATGCATCTGCCACTCTGTTCATTGTTCCTTTTATGTAGGTAATCTCAAAATCGTGCTTGCTAAGTAGTTCTGACCAACACCTTTGTCACGCATTCAAGTCACTTTGCGTAAAAATGTTCTACAACCCACATTGGTCTATCTTTAGTTCAAATTTTTGTCCAATCAGGTAGTTTCTCCACACTCTCAGGGCATACACAATGGCCAATAACTCCAAATCATGCATTGTGTAGTTCTCTTCATGCTTTCGTAGTTCTCTTCATGTTTTCTTAATTTCCTTGAGATGTAAGCGATCACTCAACTGTCTTGCATCAAGACTCTGCCTAAGCCTTCCTTGGATGCATCTGTGCATACCAAGAATTCCTCGTCCATGTCAGGGACCTTTAGTATCGACGTTTTCATCAACATCTCCTTGCTCCTTTTAAATGCTTCTGCGCATTTCTTAGTCCATACAAACTTCTTATTTTTCTTCTGCAATTCTGTGATCGGATTTTCTATCTTCGAAAAACCTTCGACAAACCGTCGTTAATATCCCACTAAACCCATAAAGCTACGTACTTCTGGTACATTCGTCAACGCAGGTCATTCCATAATAGCCTCTACCTTTTTTAGATCCACAATGATGCCTTCACTGGAGATAACATGACCTAAGTAATGAATCCTCGATTGATAGAAAGAGAATTTCGAAAGTTTCTCGTATAATTTGTTCTCTCGTAAACATTGTAGTACCAAGCGCAAATGTTCGTCATGTTATTCCATCGTCCAAGAATATACCAATATGTCGTCAATGAATACTTGAAAAAACTTTTCCAAGTATTCATATAACACCCCATTCATCAAGCTCGTGAATACCCCAAGGGCATTTTTCAGTCCAAACAGTAAAACGATAAAATCGTAATGCCTGAACCTCGTCTTGAATGCAGTCTTAGGAATGTCTTCATATTTGATTCATAACTGGTGATATCCTGATCTCAATTCGATCTTTGAAAACATAGTCGCACCCTTCATTTGGTCAAACAAATTGTCTATTCTCGGCAATAGATACTAGTTCTTGATCATTGCCTTGTTCAATTGGTGGTAGTCAATGCAGAGTCTCCACGACCCATCCTTCTTCCCTATGAAAATAAAAGGTTCACCCGAAGGTGACACACTTGGACATATAAGTCCTAGGTCCAACAATTCCTTTATTTGCATTTTCAACTCTTATAGCTCAGGCGTTGACATCCGATAAGGCGTTCTTGCTATCGGTTCGGTTCCAGGTTTTAAGTCGATGATAAATTCTAGCTCTCTATTGAGTGACAAACTTGGTAACTCTTCTGGCAACACATCCAAAAAATCTCATACTACCAAAAGGTTTTCGAATCCTTCTGCCACGCCCTTTTTGTTCAGTGCTAAGATTGCATATAACTTGCATCCTTTGCGCATGCTCTTCCGGAGCTCTAGGGAAGAAATGAAACTTAGGGAAACTCCTTGGTTTCTTCCTACAATCACTCATCTTTGTCCCTCATAATCGGTCAAATTAAATTGTTTTGTATTGCAGTTGAGTATCTCATCATGCGATTCCAACCAGTCCATACCGATCATGATGTCATAAGATCCTAAGATCCTGACGTACAAGTTGGCCTTTGTTACAAACTCTCCTAGTTTGAGGCTACAGTCCGTAAGCTTTCCTCCAACCTTCTTCTTGAATCCCAAATCCATTTCCACGTAGCTAAACTCGTCTTGTTCGACTGCCTTTACCTTAATTATTTTTATCCCTGCACCAAAAATAAATCTTTCTGTAGCACCAGGATCTATCAAAATACTAAAGGTCTGGTCAACTATGGTACCTGATGTCTCGAGCACAGTATATTGGTGCTCATCCTTACGGTTATTCACCGCTACATGAATCTGATGGGCCTTTCCCAAATCTCCTATTGTAGTGTGTCGATTTCTCTTTCCCTCTCAACTGGGAAATCACACTGGTAATGTGGCTCTCCACATGTCCAACATCCAGTCTTCAGTCCAATAATCCTGGTCCCCAAAGTAGAAGATGATGGCCCACCAGCCTGAAACCCTATTCTGTTCTGCTGAACATGCCTAAACTGTTGCTGTTGCAGATGACATTGATTCTGGTGCTATGGTATTTTCTAGGTGAGTCTGTTGCTGAGGTGCCAACCATCATGGTGTTGTGAACATGGATCCTCTCAGAGTACCTCAAAACCCTGATGAATGTCTAGTTGGTGTCTAATGTTGTTGTGCACCATATTTCATCTATCTCGTCGATCTCACAGGAGTCCTGCCCTGGCTCCCACTGATCAACTCTTCCTCATCTATGAGGGCCTTCTGGACTGCATCGTGCAACATCTGAGGCATTATGATCCTCACCTTCGCATGAATGTTGATGTTAATGCCGAACACAAACTTGTTGACCTTGAGCTTCTCGGTGTTTAGATGTGGAGCATACCTAAGCAACTCCATGAATCGTGCCTCATACTCAGGCACTGTACGATCGCCCTCTCGCAAGGTGTTGAACTCATTGAGCTGATGCTCAATGAATTCCTCTGAAAAATACTTCTCCCGGAACCACTTAAACAGTTCCCATGATACGTCTTCGATGACCATGTTCAATTATGGCAGGAGCATCTTCCACCATAGAAGAGCACTCCCCTTCAATTGAAAGACTGCCATGCGGGCCTTCATGTTGGAGGTGTAGTCATGAAGTGTGAAGCACATCGCCATGTTATCCAACCATGCCTCGACGGCTACGTTGTTCGTGGAACCCAAGAACTTGGAAAAATTAACCTTCTTGAGTTCTCTGTGAACGCTACCCTTACCGGCTGGGGTGTGTTGTGGACCCTTAGGGGGTACAGAAACCCTGACCTCATCTTTATCTAGACGGTTAATCAAGGCCTCTGACATCCTCTGAAAGGACCTCATCAACCCAACCACATCCCCCACAACAATCTGCTCATGTCCAATGACTTGTTCTTCTCCTTGGGGGTTAGACCCCTTTGGTGTGGATTCTACTGGAGGCATTGCACCTCCTCCCCTAGCACTACATCATCTACCTCCACGACATCCTCTAACCATGATTACCTACAAGGAAACAATTCAACTTAGTTAGCGATAAGTTGTTAATCAAGTGTTTGATATAGTGGAAGGCGTAATGATCCCAACTCATGGGGTTGAACCCACTCTGATACCATATGTAATGGCCCCTCCATTACGACTAATAAAAGTGAAGAACAATAGGTAATTTTTTTTTAAGCATTAGGAATTACATCAACACATAATCCAAGCATCTCATAATCATCGACATCATAATTAAAGAATTACAAGCGACACATTGTCGTAATCAGTAACACCGCAACCAATGCATCAACATAATTAGTAACGAAATGAAATCAACACATCATCACGTTAGATAACGACACATAATAAACAAACATCATAAATGGCGATGCAAGATCATCTCATCACGATCAACTGGAATCATCAATACTTTTAATCCCTCAACTCATCATATAAAGATAATCATTAGATAACACAAGGGTAACATGAGATAACATAATGATAACATAAATATAACATAAGGATGACATAAAGATACTACCCTCCCAACCTACCCTGCAAGGTTAGGACTTCCAAGACACATAAGCAATGCTCAAGGCCATGATTCATCTGATTGATTTTGACCATTTAAGGTCTCAGGGCTGACGACTGTTATGAGGAACAAGGAGGTGTCTACATCCCACTAACACAATCAAGTCCAAATCAACTAGCTAAATCAACAACATCTACGATAATTAATTTTATCAATCAATCAATCCTAATCCACAATTACACACAACACACGAGTAATCATTCGCATAACTCATCATATACCAACATTAATTCAAGGTGCAAGATTAAGAAATTTTACCACCGATCTCACATTAATGTTTAATCTCAAGATGCAAGATTATCTAAATACTAAATCATTTTTTTACGTTGACATCATTGCAAGGCATATTAAATCTAATTACTTAATCATTTACACATCAATAATAAATGACGCAGGAGTAAATAACTTTAAACAATCATGCGTAAACATAATAAATGGCGCAAGAGTATTCTCAACGTTATTTTCATGGCACAAGGATGTTTAACTACTCAACTAGTCATACCTCAATATTAAATTCATGGCGCAAGTAAACTAATAAACTAATCATTCATCAATCATTAAATAATCATTGCGCAAGAGTAAACTATCGATTTATTTCATGGCTCAACAAAAGTTATCTATTCAATCAATCATACATCAATTTAATGGACGCGAGAGTAAATTATTACACATCTCGTCATACATCAACATTATTCATGGAACATGATGGTCTAATTCTTAAGTGGTCACACCTCAACATTAATCAAGGTGCACAAGTAAATTTAATTACTTAAATGATCATGCTCCAACATTATTTCAAGCGCCAAGAGAAATCTATAGTTTTGTTCCTTGAATTTATTTAGAAGGACCTAGGCCCCCCTTTTTAAATGATAGGCGAGACATAATAAAATTATTGGGCCTATATATCAGATATCAACATTTAATAAAACATTAATTAAACATCCAATAAAACAAAGACATATAATAAAATTATATATCAGATATCAACAACACCCATTTAACAAAAGCTAAATAGTTGGCATAAAAACTTAGAGTATGTTGGCTAAACAAATGGAGGCTTTCCCATCACACACATGGTGCTTTAATTGCAAAAATTGTTGAGTAAAAAGAAACCAAGGAAAGAAATTGCTAGCAATCTCTTGGCAGATCACTAAGCATTAAAAGCATCGAGTATAAAAACGTTGAGAAATAATTTATAAAATCTGAGTATAAGAATATGAGCATAAACTTATAAAGTCTGAGTATAAAAACTAAGTGTAAATTATAGATTCTGAGTATAATAATCTGAGCATCAAATCTGAGCATAAGTTATAAAATATGAGAAAAAAATATGAGTGCAAATTATAAGGTCTGAGTATAAAAACTGAGCGTAAAATCTATAAAGTCTAAGTGTAAAAACATTGGGTAAAAAGGTAAATGCATTGAGCAATAGGAGAATAATTCATTGTGTAATAAAAGTTAAGAATAGTTGGGCATTTGTAGAGAATCGTTGGGTAAAATAAAAAGGTAAAAATCTGTGTGGTTGCTCCGGTAAATTCGCTAAGTTCTTAAAGGTGGACGCAAATAATTAAAAATGGAAAAACGTCGAGTCTTTAAGGGAATACACAGTTCACAAAACAGGTAGTGAACTGGATGGAACATATCTTGCTATGCTTCTGCGGAAGGATATGATGGATGGAGAACCTTTCCCAAATGAATCGATGAAGCAATGATATCCAGTCCAGGTGAAATTCAAAGATTGTGGAACTAGAGATGATTTGTTCACTATGATAGATTGATTTAGACTTACAATAAACTTTGGAAGAGATAAAAAAAAAAGGTGACTACCGCCCACGTGGGCAATTCCCAGATTGTGGGCTTCTTTCAATCATGCATGGTTTGTCGCTTGCTCGGGCTCTCCCATGCATGATTGGGAGATGGATTCTCCTTGGAAAATCTTGCTCCTATTGATATGTTTGTTCCTTAGTCAACGTGTAGAGATGGCCCTTGGTCCATGATATTTAGATGTATGCCACCATAACCATAGATATAGCATTTTTCACTTCATCTGATTGGATATAGGGTCTTTAGTAAGGAATTTCATTGAGATCTTAGTGGTAAACAACTGAGTAATAGGTGGAAATTTCGCTGAATTTATAGTACCCATAAAATTTCACAGCAAGAGCATGCCATCGCAAAGAACTAAATGAAGTATTAGGGGTTGATATTACTCCCAAAAAACTCGCAGAGAAAGCATGCCATCACGGAGACTTAAAAAAAACGTTGGGCGAAAATGAAATCGCAGAGGTTAATGAGAGATCCCATATGGAAAGTTTATAGAACCATTAAAACATAGAGGTGCACTGAGAGACAAATCGCTGAGGAAAAATGAAATCGCAGAGGTTAATGGATAAACAATGCATAGATAAATAACTGAAAACATGGAGGTTTATCCTCCAAAAATCTCAGAGATAAATAGCTAGAAACATAGAGGTTTATCATCCAAAAATCCCAGAGATAAAAAGGTGGAAACATAGAGGTTTATCATCCATTAAACACAAAGATAAATAGATGAAAACGCAGAGGTTTATACTCCAAAAATCATAGAGATAAATAGCTGGAAACGTATAGGTTTATCATCCAAAAATCGCAAAGATAAATAGTTGGAAGCACATAGGTTTATCATCCATCAAAACACAAAGGATGCATTTGTAAAGGGAGCGTAGGGGAGAATACAATGAGTCAAAGTTGAGAAAAAGAAATCGCATAGAGACGAAAGAATTACTCACCGAGGTTTAATAAATAAATAAAAACACAAGCATAACAAGAATCATAAGAATAACAATATCTCTCTTAGTGATCTATACATCAATTTTAACCACAGTTCTTGGTGAATTCTAAAAACTCAATGCAAGTTAAAATTTTTGCAATTATAAACCTCAAGAGAGTACTATAACCGAAGATGAGAAGTCGAAGATGTTCTCCCACACTTGCACTCCATCCATCTCCAATCTTGCTAACCATAAAGACTTCATCGATACCTCCCAACAAATGCTAGGGGTACTCTTCTTCGCCCTTATCCCTCTGAGCTGCAAAGGGGCCATGCACAAATACAACCAGAATACTCTAGCTCCCAGCTCACCTCACAAGGTAGAGACACCTCTCTCTCTCTCTCTCTCTCTCTCTCTCTCTCTCTCTCTCTCTCGATGGGTATCCCAACTCTCATAAGTAAAACTAGTCATATTTTTTGCAGCATAACCTTACTCATAACCAGTCTCATCCCTTCCTCCTCTCAACCATTTTTTTATAGAATTTTTCTTCGTGACAACTTGCCATTTTCACATTTTTTTAATAATTTAATTAGGAATTATTTCCCCCATACACTTGTGTTACACATGATTTTGGTCACTCTAGTGATGTCTCTACAAGTGATGTATTCAGGCTCCCACAAGGACTTTTTGCCTAAGAAAATTGACTGCTGTCTTCTTCCAAAAAACACATTTTTAATATGAGTTCTCATGATGCTTATATTACAGGGTGTGAAAATCCTTCATTCTCATAGGAAACCCAAACTTAGGGTGCGAACTGTTCGTAGTCTACTCTATAGGCAGGGTGCGAACCTGTTTCAAAGCTTGGAAAAGAGAAAAGGTCACGAAGGTTCTAGAAGGGAATCTTCTAGAAAATGAGTTGGCATTCGCATGGTTGGAATCCTACTGACTTCTCAGATTTAGTGGGATCATCCTCATCCATTTAACCATCTTTCCTTCTCCTATATATTGAAAGGTTTCTCATGGAAAAGGTTAAACAAGATTGAATGAAGAATTGGTGAAAGAATTGTGAGGAGAAATCTGCTTGGATAGAATCTTGAAGACTCTATTTGGTCTATCAAGTTGTATTGGATATTCTTCATGCAAACGTAGAGAAAGTGTGTGTGTTGGAACCAAGGGTCACTGAAAGAAAGATTGCGATATCAAGGTGATTTGGTTGTATCTTCTACTTTCATTTAATATAATACAGTGACATGTCCCTTTCCCATAAAAATCACTCTCATTTTATTGCATAACTCCTTGATCATATGCATAGGTTCACATTGAATGTACTTTTCCATCTTCACTTTGGTTGGTTTGTGTTGTCTTGGACCTGATTTAACAAGAGCACCGGAGCGAAGAAGAAACAACAGAGACCTAAGGAAGTGATATAAAGGTATGTCACTCATTCCTCCTTATTAGTAGATTCAATGACTGCAACTTAGAGAAAGAGTCATGTCTTGTCCTGTTTTGTTCTAGATCCAGGTGGATCTAGGGAGATCTGTTAGTGTCCGCACCTACCGATTTATCCGATAACAAAATTGGTGACTCCACTGGGGATACAACCTATTTTGGTGGTTTTTACCTAGCCATTTTCTCTTGACCTACCCTTTTTCATTCCCGATCAATCTCTGAGTCTTGAGGAGATCCTCATAGACTCCCTGGATCCAGAAGTTCCCTCAAAAGTTCTGTCATTTTTCCAAAATTTGCTTGATTATAGACCTTCTCGCACTGCACCTCTCTGTAGTCTGTGAGAATCACTGAATTTTTCACCCTAGTGTTCAGTTCAGTGCAAACTTCTCGCAACCTGCCTGTGTCTAGCCTACGAGAATCCTTAATTCTTGCACTGTACCCCACTGTCATACTGTGAACTCACTTGTAAAAATTTTGGACTAAATCTTTTGTGTCTTCAGATGCCCAAATTGGTTGGTGTGTCTAGAAAGAACTTCTCTGGCCAGTGATTGAATTTTTCTTGACTTCAAATCTCACAAATGATTAGTTTTTGGAAATCAAAATCTCTTCTTGATCATTTTTTCTCAATTTTTACCTCTTGACATTTTCTTGACAAGGGTATAATATCCGATTCTCAAATCTGAGTGCTTGTTTGGTCGGGAGCCTTTGATTGGATTAAAAGTTGAGATTAATTGTCCTTTTCAATTGCTTATTGCTTGGAAAATTGTTACCCATGTGCTTTTGAAGAGACTGGTCTTGTCAGTTTGTTATTTTTTTCTTCATTGAAAGATCGATTTGGGTGTTTGTTGTGTATTTCTTTTTCATTGGTTGCTTACTTTTTCTTAGTTCCATCCCTGTTGCTTGGTTTCTAATAAAAAATTAAAGACATGTTCTTTTTTAAAAGCACCCTTGTATTCAAAAAATATGGGCATTCAAGTATTGAAAGAGAACGAATAGGGAATTTGCATTGTTCATGATTGTTTGATATTACATTTCAGAGAAGATCATACATCGTAGTTCACATTGTTCCAAAAAACTCCTCTTTCCCTCCTGTAAATAGGATTCATCGAACAAAATTTGTATCATTCATCCTTATTTACACATTGTTGGGTTAGAGTCTCACACAACATTGGTTTCATTTCCGTCTCCTTTTTGCATAACAACAACCTTTAATAATATTGCACAACTTTAAAATTCAACTAGTAACTTTTTCTAGGGCTCTTTTACACCAACATTAGCCATGCTAGAGCTTTGGAATAGGCAGTGAGACACACTCCCCAAAGCACAAAACATACAATAGTATCTTGTGATAAGGAGTGTCAAATTCCATTTGAAACATTTTGTCCTGGGAAGCCCTTCTCACACAAGGGTCAAACCTGAGGTCACGTTGAGATTGACAGAGTTACTCACCCTTCTTTGTTGATCTCGGCATAGAGATTGCATGTATTATGGGGGTCACTTAAACGTATATCCACAATGATGAGTGGAAGCCTCTCAAGCTGATTTCGAGCTAGATACCCTGCCCTTGCATGTGGATTGAACTGTTGACTGTTCCCCCAGGCATCATTGTTGTTGGTGGTAACCTCAGTAGCCTATCTTCTTAGGGTCTTACACAAGGTGACTATGAAGGGGTAAGTCTTCACGGTACCTGGAATTGACGTTGGCCAGACTCACTCGGGCTCCTTGGAGGGTATACCCACGATTGTGTGTGGAAGCTTGCACCAGGGTGTAAGTCCGTTAAGCAGGTCGTCAATGTAACTTTTCCACCCTGGTGCAACCCCTTCTTGTCTTGTCATCGTGACATTGGATTTCATCACCAACTAGTGACTTCGGAATTAGGTCTTTTTTGCTTGGTTTTGCTTCCTAGATTTGACTAGTGCGTGTTGTTTGTTTACCCAAGTTGGCCATAGAATTTCTTTAGTAAGATTATAACTCAATCACAATTGACCCTCCATGCCGTTCATGTAGAATGCAAGGCCTACCCATGGAAGATCTTCAAGGTTCTCAACCCTTTCCTACCAACTCACCGAAGGGCTCTCCTCAACAGAGTGAAGTCCAAGACGTTGCCACTCCACAAGTGGAAAGAACTAACTCTTTATAATGGTTCCTAATTACCAATTCTCGAGAGGACTTTCGACTTCCTCCCAACTCTGAGAGACGTATTGTTCGAGTGAATTCTTTTGAAAATATAGTTGTTCAGTCTTTTGGATTACCAAATGGACCTTTTACAGGCCCTGAGGGTCAAGATCCTTTTTGGACTACTAGCATTTTTAGATGGGATCTCTTTGGCTCAGGATCGGGCGTTGATATCACGGTCACATCTGAGCTACCCGAAACATCTGATCTAGTCGTAATACCTTTTACTACTACCTATTATTTTCCTGGTACAGACGCTCTGCCAGCTAACCACATCTTGACTATCCCTTTACAAATGGTCCATTACACAATGGTCCCAGATACTATGAGTCCTCACACCAGGATTACAACAGCTAGCCAAGCCCCCATTGGCACACCGCTTTCACCCAGATTCACCCCAACACTTCCACTTGGATATCATGCGTTGAATGCTTCTATTCCCTCTCCTACACAAATATCATCTGAGACTCCTGGCGTTTCTACTCCTTCTGGGCACCATCTCGTTCCCGATTTCATTCTAACACTTCCTCGACTCCCTTTCAGAGGACCTTTTCCATCCTCTATCGAAGGCACCGACCCTAGTGGCACCATCCCGTCTTTCACACCTAATTACCAGATTCCTGTAGGTGGACAATTTCACCAAGGAGGCCAAATCCAATCCCCTTTTGCAGGACAAATCCCAATTGGGATGCAACCCCCGATTGGAGGGCAACCCCCACCGACCCCGCCCTATGGACAAAACATACCTCCATCCTTGGCCCAGTATTGGAATTATCTTATTCAAAATAATCCTCACTTGACTGGGGGGAAACAACCTCAAGCTAGCTCCTTCATACCCCCTAGTACAGGCCAACCATATCCAAGCACACCCAATATTATCTGGGGTTCAAACGCTCAACCCCACACCCCTGTTCAAGGGTACAACCCTATGAATTACTTGCCTCCACACCAACAACCGAATCTGCCCGGATCTTCGCATTGTATGCAAACCGCTTATGGCCCCACTAGTCTACCGACGAGACTCCCTCCCCAAAGTCACCAGTACCCACATGTGAATAGACAGTTACCCTTCTTAGCCACCCTAGACCTCCTGATCTATCGAGTATTTTAAATGATCTGATCCGTCACTCTCCTTAATGGCCCACCATATGACCAAACTACCATCTGACATCCCTAAATTCGATGGTAAATCGAGAGAGGACCCGGACAATCATGTAATGACTTTTCACCTTTGGTGCTCATCCAACTCCTCAATGGATGACTCTATTCATTTATGCCTTTTTCAGCGAACCCTCACACGTTCTGCCGCGAAGTGGTATATAGAATTACCACGAGGCTTCTTCATCGACTTCAACACCCTCGCTATGGCTTTCCTCACCCACTACTAGTTATCGATCCACTACGAAACAAGAACCAAAATTTTGAGTTCTTTCAAAAAAACCAAAGCCACTCATATCTCTGATCACATTCATGAGTGGCGACGGAGACGATGTCTCATCAAACTCGAACTTCCCGATCAGTTGCTGGCAGAGTGGTTCATGAAATAATTCATGAACGACATCGCTCATGACATCGCCATGGGTGGAGTTGTCACGAAAGAACAGGCAATTAGTCATGCTCAATACCTCGACCTCATTTACTCCCAAATGGGTACTCTTTATGACTTACTCCCTGAAGCACCTCGTCCTTCTACTTCTGCTACTTCAACTACTCCTACTACTTCTCATGCAGCTGACGAAGTGATTGGCACTTTCCATGCCCAACCTCATTTCGTCCAAACCTCTAGCAATAACCCCAAATCCATTTCTTCTAATGTTCAAAACACTCCATCTCCTACCCCTCCCACCGACAAGACTTCTGAGGTAAACTCCGTTCAATCTACCTCGGCCGGAAAAAATAAATCCAAAAAAGGAAAGGGTAAAAAAAAGGAGGATAAAAATAATCCGCAAACTAAGAAAGCCAAAACACTACCTGTTGATGATAGGGATAAGCACAAACCCCGATACCCTTGTCTTATCTATGGTGATGATCACTACACTAAGGATTGTCCACGACGAGCCGAGGTTACTAAGTTCTTTCAAGGGACCCCGAAACCCCCCACTCCGGCCGTATTGTCACAACCCTTCCCTTCTCAACAATAGGCCCAATTGGTCATTCATGACCAACCTTCCCCCTCCAATACATCCTATGTCTTAATGTGTATAGGTGATTCAAAGAAGAATGACATCACACTTACCACTCGAGCCAAAGATTATTCTTCCTCCAAAGAGAAGGTTTATGCAATAGCTCCTTCATTGGTCCAACCATCTCCCATGACTCCACCTACCAATGGTCCTCTTCATCTCGAACGACCGAGCCTAGATACAGTCCTTCGCCCTCCTCCAAAGGGTGTTGTTCAAAAATCATCTTTCAATCATCATGCACATGCTGCCCAGAACTAAAGTATTGTCAAAGATCTGGCCCAAGCACCGTCCGCGATGTCAGACCTCGAAGTCCTTCAGAGTTGTCCTATACAACGGAAGGCACTGTTGAAAGATATTGGTGGAATCAACCCTACGGATAAAAATTTAATAATTTTTTACTTGGAAGATCACATTCCAAGGTTACCCCCTCAACTCGCATTCCAAATACAAGTTATTGTCTCCAACAAAAACATTTGTAGAACAGTTATTGATGAGGGTGCCTCGACGTGTGTCATGTCTATTACCTGCTGAAAAGCCATTGGCTCTCCTCCTTTGACTGAATCCCACAACACGCTCAAAGCCTTCAATGGCTCTGGTTTTAAGCCTTACGGTGTTGTCCCTTCATTGCCTATTACGTTAGAAGGAAAAACGGTCAACATTGAAGTGGAGGTCTTTGACGCTCCTCTCGATTACAACCTTCTACTTGGCCGTAGCTAGATCGATTCCATGCATGCAGTTGTGTCCACTCTTTTCTGTGTCGTGGGTTTCCCACATCAAGGAAAAGTAGTTACCGTAGACCAATTGGCCTTCTTTCACTCTGATGCATGTACCGACAATGTACCTTTCATTGCAAACCCCCCCCTGGATATGAGAACGTTGGTGTGGGTCTTCTTAAAGATTCCTCTTTGATGGGTACTTTCCCCATTCCACCACCCGATGTTCCACATTCATTTTTTGCCTTGATCAACATGATCTCCATCTCTATTCACGGAACCCCTGTGCCTTACGACCCATGGATGGTACCTGACCTTGGTGATCATCTTCGTTATGGCAATGAAATGCCTTTGAGTCTGGTCGAATCTGCTTATCAATCCATTCAATCGGAAACCCCTTTTACCCCCTCTATTGGTGCTTTATCTCCGGATCCAGTCCACATCATTTTTCCTATAGACGAGATGATTATGTCTATTATGTCCGTGGAAGATACCCCTTGGGACGATGGACATCATCGTTCCATCCTCTTCCTAGAACAATGCACCATTGAGGGTTACCAATGACTCTTGACCCCGTCGACCATTGTCATCATTTCTACCGTTCCTGAGTCTACACACGATATGTTCTACGAAGGGAACTTAAGTAATATATCACCCACCATCCCCCTCGACATATCCATAAAACCTGGAGTTGTCGAAAATGTGCATATCGGAGCTTCATGTTCCCATGATGAAACTGTCACCTACAAATCTCTTTTCCAAGAATTATGTGACGTCTTCGCATGGAGCTATGAAGAAATGTTAGGGATTGACCCCGACATTGTGGTACATGAGATTAAGACATACCTGGGTGCTAAACCCGTCCGACAACGACTTCATCTGGTCCACCCATGTAAAGAAGCCACTATCAAGCTTGAAGTTGAGAAACTTCTCAAAGCTGGCTTTATTTACCCTGTGGTTCTAACTGACTGGGTTTCTAATCTTGTTCTGATTGATAAGAAACAAGGCACAATCCACGTGTGCATTGATTATAGGGACATTAACAAAGCTTGTCTTAAAGACAACTTTCCTACCCCCTTCGTTGACCAGATCGTCGACGATTGTGCCAGAAGTGAAATCTTCTCTCTGATGGATGGTTTCTCCGAATATAATCAAATCAATATTGTACCCATGGACCAACACAAGACCTCTTTTATTTTTCCTTGGGGCACTTTCACCTATAGGGAACTTCCATTTGGTTTAAAGAATGTCGGTGCAACTTTTCAATGTGCTATGTCTTACACCTTTCATGATATAAAGCACATCATGCAGCCATATCTCGATGACTTACCTGATCATTCCATGTGCTGTGTAGATCATCCAATACACCTCTGCACCATTTTCCTTTGATGTCGGTTTTACCATATACGTTTGAATCCCCACAAATGTGTTTTTTGTGTAGAATCCAACCGACTTCTGGGCTTTATTGTTTCACGTCAAGGGATCCGGGTGGATCCTTTGAAGGTTGAGGTGATTCTCAATCTTCCTCCTCCTTCCTCACTTTACCAGTTACAAAGTTTGCAAGGGAAGGCAAACCTTCTCCATCATTTCATCCCAAACTATGCTGAGCTAACTCTTAGATTTACATGACTTCTCAAGAAAGGTTCTGAGTTCGTATGGGATACCACTACCAACAAAGATTTCGAAGCTTTGAAACTGTCTTTGACACGTACCCCACTACTCTTCCCACATGATTACAGTCGGGGTTATTTCCTTTACCTCGCAGCCTCAGACTATACCATCGCTATGGTTCTCATCCAGGAGGATGATTCTCATGAAGAACATGTCATCTATTACTTGAGTCAGAGTCTCACATCTACCGAAACCAATTATTTACATGTTGAAAAACTGGCCTTGGTAGTCATCCAGGTTGTTCAACGTTTCCGGCACTATATCCTTTCTCGCAAGACTACGGTAATTTCTAATTGCAACCCTATGCAACACATTCTTACACGTCAATTGCTAGGGGTAAAATACTCCAAATGGATCGTAATACTCTAGGAGTTTGACTTAGAATTGGAACGTGATAAGTCCAAGAAATCCTTGGTGTTTGCCGAGTTGATATGCAACCTTCCCTGCTCTGAGACGGAAAATGTAGCAGAAGATTCATTACCCGATGAATCCCTTTTCCTGATCAGTTTTGACGACCTTTGGTATGGAGATATCATCATATATCTCTAGACCCAGACTTTCTGGCCCAATTTGTCTAGCACTGACCACCATCGAATACACTACCAAGCTCGTCAGTATATTATCTTCGGTGATACTCTTTATCGTCGTGAGATTGACTCCGTTTTTTGACACTGCCTCACATTTGATGAAGCTGAGAAAGCCCTAAATGACTGTCATTCTGGAGCCTGTGGTGGTCACATGTCTGGGTATGCTACTGCCCAAAAGATCTTACGAGCAGGGTATTTTTGGCCTTTTTTATTCAACAATTGTATAATTGTTGTCCAAAAATGCCATGCTTGCCAAACCTACAACAATAAAATACGATCACACCCTACTCCTCTACACCCTATGGTCTTTGTTGGTCCTTTTGCGAAATGGAGTATCAATTTCATGACATGTCACCCTCACTCAGTCGGGGGGCATGGATACATTATTGTAGCCGTAGATTATTTTATGAAATAGGTTGAGGTGATGCCAACATTCGACAATACCAGAAGGAATGCGACATTATTCATATTCAATCACATCATTGCTCGGTTTGGTGTTCCTCAAGCTATTGTTACTGACCACGGTAGCCATTTTAGAAACTTCATGATGTCTGAAATCACTGAAAATTTGGGTCTTCACCATGAAAACTCAACACCCTATTACCCACAATCCAATGGCCAAGTTGAAGCAATAAACAAAATCCTCATTACCATGCTTCCACGAATGATAGGGAATCACAAAATGAGTTGGCACACGATGTTGTTTTCAGCATTGTGGGCTTACTGGACATCCGTTAATTCTGCTACCAGGTTTACACCATTCCAGTTAGTCTATGGTCTAGAAGCCATCTTGTCAATTGAATGTGAGATACCCTTCCTAAAAATAGCTGTCGAACTTCTCCCAAACACTTCTGCCGAAGAAGAACGTCTGTTGTATCTCATGCAATTAGACGAAACCTGTCGCAACGCCACCCTAGTTATAGAAGCCCAGAAGAAATGCATCAAATCCCAATACGAAAAACATGTCAAGGCACGCATTTTCTCCGAAGGTGATCTAGTTCTCCTTTATGAACAAGATCGGGATATGCTAGGAGCCGAAAAATTTGAAGCTATGTGATCCGTAGGATCTTTTAATGACTTATGGTTGAGTTTTAATTTTGCATGCATTAATTAACCATTTGAGAAACTTAGTGAAAGAATGAGAAAAGAAGAGGAATTATAACAGCCATAGACATATGTGCAGATCTGAAATGCAATAAAAGACAACAAACCATAACACGCAGATTGATAACGGAGTTCGGCACAACTTTGCCTACGTCTCCGGGCCTTTTTCTCTGTGGGGGAGGCTTCTTTATTTCTGTTCAAATGCTCAAAAGTACATTGCTGCAATTCCAAATGGCTACAATACTGATCTGGTCATGTTCTTCCATATCTCTAGAACCATACAAAGAAAACGACACGCAAAACGGACGTCTGGAGCTCCTAGAAATGGTCCGACAACATCTCCTTCTCAAAAGCTTCTCTGCATAAAAATGGCTTTAGGCTGGTTTCCCTCTAGTATAAATCTACTATGACTACTCCAATGGCTTCAGAGCATCCCAAAACCCCTGTCTGGGTTCTTTCGGAACCTCAATCGGTCGAAAAACGAAGAAGTTATGTCTCCTGGAAGTTTTCCCCTTCAAGCTTGTTGTCACAGGTTCTACAAAACGCACCCTTGTTGTTTTAACTTGGCTCACACGCAATATATGGCGTAAAAACCCAGCACCGGGTGCAACCATGCCAATGGTGCAAATTGTAGGACGGTTAAGGGCACGCCAGCCCCTAACTGCCTAGCACCTGGGCGTATGAGGGCATGTGACCGCGCACAATTGGCAAAGGTGGTTAAGTCGTTACAACCGTTTCAAAACCGTAGCAACTTCCGGTTGTGGTCACATGTGGTTATGTATATAACCATGGGCTATATGTTATAAACTCGTGCGCCAACGGTCGGTCTATAATGTATATAGAACATGGTCATATAACAATTCAAAACGACCACGGGCCGGGGCCAAGCCCCGACCCGACCTCCCGCCATTTTCAAACATATGTTAACTTAAATATAATAATACCCACATATATGTTAAGAAATAATCGACGGTACATTGGTTAGTGGAGGTTCGCGAAGGATTTACATAGTGAGGGAGGTCCGGGGGTCGAACCCCACGGACTCCCATAAAATTTTATTAACATACAACCAACCAATTCCGGGGTGCCACGTGGCAGCCCATGATTGGGCCACATGGCACCCAATCATTTCCCAACAAAACTGCCACGTGTCGACATCCGATTCGACCATGCCAACCATCAAATGCTTGCCATGTCACTTCCATACGATCGTACAGTCCTGCCACGTCATACTGTATGGCCTCTGCCACATCAGCCTGTACGGACTGCCCAGTCAGCGTTTTTTTGCCTGTTTGACTTTTCGGACAGAACGCAATATCTTCTCCATACAGAGCCCGTTTGACAAAGTAAATATACCACCGGAATCAGGAGGACGAGACGGATGCAATGGCACTGGTTTCATCGCATTTCGAGCACTTTCATTTTTGAGCATTTTTCAAGCCCTGTCAGGCTTTTGGATCCGATTTCGGATCACACCTCCCCACAATAAGACCTTTTGGTCCCCAAAAGGTTACTGACCAGTTAGCAAGCTCGGGATAGGCCACCCAGCTTGCTCTCTGTCTCTTAACTCTATCCTGTGCACTTGTCTCATCAAGATCAACTGTAACACAATCATGACAACTGACAGTATATTGTTAGCCATTTGAACCCTGTTACATCTTACTGAAGCTACTATCATCCATGTAGAAAACATTGCTAATGATAGCATCAAAAAGATGACTGCAAATGAACTGATATACTTAAAATATCTGCACGACATGAGCTTATCTTAAAGCAACTTATGATTGATTTTCCATTCAACAACCATATCTTGTTCTTGCTTAAGATCAATTACTTCATTTGAAACAACTGCATTCGTTAACTGTTCCAATGTTTGAAGTGTGTTATTTGCCTTAACATGATGAGCATGAACCACATAATCATGACCTGCTTTAGTGAATTGATATTGATT
>ML808632.1:145556-169111 GCA_009831015.1 Picea engelmannii | reverse complement strand
AAATTTCCACCTATTACTCAGTTGTTTACCACTAAGATCTCAATGAAATTCCTTACTAAAGACCCTATATCCAATCAGATGAAGTGAAAAATGCTATATCTATGGTTATGGTGGCATACATCTAAATATCATGGACCAAGGGCCATCTCTACACGTTGACTAAGGAACAAACATATCAATAGGAGCAAGATTTTCCAAGGAGAATCCATCTCCCAATCATGCATGGGAGAGCCCGAGCAAGCGACAAACCATGCATGATTGAAAGAAGCCCACAATCTGGGAATTGCCCACGTGGGCGGTAGTCACCTTTTTTTTTTATCTCTTCCAAAGTTTATTGTAAGTCTAAATCAATCTATCATAGTGAACAAATCATCTCTAGTTCCACAATCTTTGAATTTCACCTGGACTGGATATCATTGCTTCATCGATTCATTTGGGAAAGGTTCTCCATCCATCATATCCTTCCGCAGAAGCATAGCAAGATATGTTCCATCCAGTTCACTACCTGTTTTGTGAACTGTGTATTCCCTTAAAGACTCGACGTTTTTCCATTTTTAATTATTTGCGTCCACCTTTAAGAACTTAGCGAATTTACCGGAGCAACCACACAGATTTTTACCTTTTTATTTTACCCAACGATTCTCTACAAATGCCCAACTATTCTTAACTTTTATTACACAATGAATTATTCTCCTATTGCTCAATGCATTTACCTTTTTACCCAATGTTTTTACACTTAGACTTTATAGATTTTACGCTCAGTTTTTATACTCAGACCTTATAATTTGCACTCATATTTTTTTCTCATATTTTATAACTTATGCTCAGATTTGATGCTCAGATTATTATACTCAGAATCTATAATTTACACTTAGTTTTTATACTCAGACTTTATAAGTTTATGCTCATATTCTTATACTCAGATTTTATAAATTATTTCTCAACGTTTTTATACTCGATGCTTTTAATGCTTAGTGATCTGCCAAGAGATTGCTAGCAATTTCTTTCCTTGGTTTCTTTTTACTCAACAATTTTTGCAATTAAAGCACCATGTGTGTGATGGGAAAGCCTCCATTTGTTTAGCCAACATACTCTAAGTTTTTATGCCAACTATTTAGCTTTTGTTAAATGGGTGTTGTTGATATCTGATATATAATTTTATTATATGTCTTTGTTTTATTGGATGTTTAATTAATGTTTTATTAAATGTTGATATCTGATATATAGGCCCAATAATTTTATTATGTCTCGCCTATCATTTAAAAAGGGGGGCCTAGGTCCTTCTAAATAAATTCAAGGAACAAAACTATAGATTTCTCTTGGCGCTTGAAATAATGTTGGAGCATGATCATTTAAGTAATTAAATTTACTTGTGCACCTTGATTAATGTTGAGGTGTGACCACTTAAGAATTAGACCATCATGTTCCATGAATAATGTTGATGTATGACGAGATGTGTAATAATTTACTCTCGCGTCCATTAAATTGATGTATGATTGATTGAATAGATAACTTTTGTTGAGCCATGAAATAAATCGATAGTTTACTCTTGCGCAATGATTATTTAATGATTGATGAATGATTAGTTTATTAGTTTACTTGCGCCATGAATTTAATATTGAGGTATGACTAGTTGAGTAGTTAAACATCCTTGTGCCATGAAAATAACGTTGAGAATACTCTTGCGCCATTTATTATGTTTACGCATGATTGTTTAAAGTTATTTACTCCTGCGTCATTTATTATTGATGTGTAAATGATTAAGTAATTAGATTTAATATGCCTTGCAATGATGTCAACGTAAAAAAATGATTTAGTATTTAGATAATCTTGCATCTTGAGATTAAACATTAATGTGAGATCGGTGGTAAAATTTCTTAATCTTGCACCTTGAATTAATGTTGGTATATGATGAGTTATGCGAATGATTACTCGTGTGTTGTGTGTAATTGTGGATTAGGATTGATTGATTGATAAAATTAATTATCGTAGATGTTGTTGATTTAGCTAGTTGATTTGGACTTGATTGTGTTAGTGGGATGTAGACACCTCCTTGTTCCTCATAACAGTCGTCAGCCCTGAGACCTTAAATGGTCAAAATCAATCAGATGAATCATGGCCTTGAGCATTGCTTATGTGTCTTGGAAGTCCTAACCTTGCAGGGTAGGTTGGGAGGGTAGTATCTTTATGTCATCCTTATGTTATATTTATGTTATCATTATGTTATCTCATGTTACCCTTGTGTTATCTAATGATTATCTTTATATGATGAGTTGAGGGATTAAAAGTATTGATGATTCCAGTTGATCGTGATGAGATGATCTTGCATCGCCATTTATGATGTTTGTTTATTATGTGTCGTTATCTAACGTGATGATGTGTTGATTTCATTTCGTTACTAATTATGTTGATGCATTGGTTGCGGTGTTACTGATTACGACAATGTGTCGCTTGTAATTCTTTAATTATGATGTCGATGATTATGAGATGCTTGGATTATGTGTTGATGTAATTCCTAATGCTTAAAAAAAAATTACCTATTGTTCTTCACTTTTATTAGTCGTAATGGAGGGGCCATTACATATGGTATCAGAGTGGGTTCAACCCCATGAGTTGGGATCATTACGCCTTCCACTATATCAAACACTTGATTAACAACTTATCGCTAACTAAGTTGAATTGTTTCCTTGTAGGTAATCATGGTTAGAGGATGTCGTGGAGGTAGATGATGTAGTGCTAGGGGAGGAGGTGCAATGCCTCCAGTAGAATCCACACCAAAGGGGTCTAACCCCCAAGGAGAAGAACAAGTCATTGGACATGAGCAGATTGTTGTGGGGGATGTGGTTGGGTTGATGAGGTCCTTTCAGAGGATGTCAGAGGCCTTGATTAACCGTCTAGATAAAGATGAGGTCAGGGTTTCTGTACCCCCTAAGGGTCCACAACACACCCCAGCCGGTAAGGGTAGCGTTCACAGAGAACTCAAGAAGGTTAATTTTTCCAAGTTCTTGGGTTCCACGAACAACGTAGCCGTCGAGGCATGGTTGGATAACATGGCGATGTGCTTCACACTTCATGACTACACCTCCAACATGAAGGCCCGCATGGCAGTCTTTCAATTGAAGGGGAGTGCTCTTCTATGGTGGAAGATGCTCCTGCCATAATTGAACATGGTCATCGAAGACGTATCATGGGAACTGTTTAAGTGGTTCCGGGAGAAGTATTTTTCAGAGGAATTCATTGAGCATCAGCTCAATGAGTTCAACACCTTGCGAGAGGGCGATCGTACAGTGCCTGAGTATGAGGCACGATTCATGGAGTTGCTTAGGTATGCTCCACATCTAAACACCGAGAAGCTCAAGGTCAACAAGTTTGTGTTCGGCATTAACATCAACATTCATGCGAAGGTGAGGATCATAATGCCTCAGATGTTGCACGATGCAGTCCAGAAGGCCCTCATAGATGAGGAAGAGTTGATCAGTGGGAGCCAGGGCAGGACTCCTGTGAGATCGACGAGATAGATGAAATATGGTGCACAACAACATTAGACACCAACTAGACATTCATCAGGGTTTTGAGGTACTCTGAGAGGATCCATGTTCACAACACCATGATGGTTGGCACCTCAGCAACAGACTCACCTAGAAAATACCATAGCACCAGAATCAATGTCATCTGCAACAGCAACAGTTTAGGCATGTTCAGCAGAACAGAATAGGGTTTCAGGCTGGTGGGCCATCATCTTCTACTTTGGGGACCAGGATTATTGGACTGAAGACTGGATGTTGGACATGTGGAGAGCCACATTACCAGTGTGATTTCCCAGTTGAGAGGGAAAGAGAAATCGACACACTACAATAGGAGATTTGGGAAAGGCCCATCAGATTCATGTAGCGGTGAATAACCGTAAGGATGAGCACCAATATACTGTGCTCGAGACATCAGGTACCATAGTTGACCAGACCTTTAGTATTTTGATAGATCCTGGTGCTACAGAAAGATTTATTTTTGGTGCAGGGATAAAAATAATTAAGGTAAAGGCAGTCGAACAAGACGAGTTTAGCTACGTGGAAATGGATTTGGGATTCAAGAAGAAGGTTGGAGGAAAGCTTACGGACTGTAGCCTCAAACTAGGAGAGTTTGTAACAAAGGCCAACTTGTACGTCAGGATCTTAGGATCTTATGACATCATGATCGGTATGGACTGGTTGGAATCGCATGATGAGATACTCAACTGCAATACAAAACAATTTAATTTGACCGATTATGAGGGACAAAGATGAGTGATTGTAGGAAGAAACCAAGGAGTTTCCCTAAGTTTCATTTCTTCCCTAGAGCTCCGGAAGAGCATGCGCAAAGGATGCAAGTTATATGCAATCTTAGCACTGAACAAAAAGGGCGTGGCAGAAGGATTCGAAAACCTTTTGGTAGTATGAGATTTTTTGGATGTGTTGCCAGAAGAGTTACCAAGTTTGTCACTCAATAGAGAGCTAGAATTTATCATCGACTTAAAACCTGGAACCGAACCGATAGCAAGAACGCCTTATCGGATGTCAACGCCTGAGCTATAAGAGTTGAAAATGCAAATAAAGGAATTGTTGGACCTAGGACTTATATGTCCAAGTGTGTCACCTTCGGGTGAACCTTTTATTTTCATAGGGAAGAAGGATGGGTCGTGGAGACTCTGCATTGACTACCACCAATTGAACAAGGCAATGATCAAGAACTAGTATCTATTGCCGAGAATAGACAATTTGTTTGACCAAATGAAGGGTGCGACTATGTTTTCAAAGATCGAATTGAGATCAGGATATCACCAGTTATGAATCAAATATGAAGACATTCCTAAGACTGCATTCAAGACGAGGTTCAGGCATTACGATTTTATCGTTTTACTGTTTGGACTGAAAAATGCCCTTGGGGTATTCACGAGCTTGATGAATGGGGTGTTATATGAATACTTGGAAAAGTTTTTTCAAGTATTCATTGACGACATATTGGTATATTCTTGGACGATGGAATAACATGACGAACATTTGCGCTTGGTACTACAATGTTTACGAGAGAACAAATTATACGAGAAACTTTCGAAATTCTCTTTCTATCAATCGAGGATTCATTACTTAGGTCATGTTATCTCCAGTGAAGGCATCATTGTGGATCTAAAAAAGGTAGAGGCTATTATGGAATGACCTGCGTTGACGAATGTACCAGAAGTACGTAGCTTTATGGGTTTAGTGGGATATTAACGACGGTTTGTCGAAGGTTTTTCGAAGATAGAAAATCCGATCACAGAATTGCAGAAGAAAAATAAGAAGTTTGTATGGACTAAGAAATGCGCAGAAGCATTTAAAAGGAGCAAGGAGATGTTGATGAAAACGTCGATACTAAAGGTCCCTGACATGGACGAGGAATTCTTGGTATGCACAGATGCATCCAAGGAAGGCTTAGGCAGAGTCTTGATGCAAGACAGTTGAGTGATCGCTTACATCTCAAGGAAATTAAGAAAACATGAAGAGAACTACGAAAGCATGAAGAGAACTACACAATGCATGATTTGGAGTTATTGGCCATTGTGTATGCCCTGAGAGTGTGGAGAAACTACCTGATTGGACAAAAATTTGAACTAAAGATAGACCAATGTGGGTTGTAGAACATTTTTACGCAAAGTGACTTGAATGCGTGACAAAGGTGTTGGTCAGAACTACTTAGCAAGCACGATTTTGAGATTACCTACATAAAAGGAACAATGAACAGAGTGGCAGATGCATTGAGTCAGAGACCACTTATATTTTCGATGATACCTGTTCGGATGAATCTTCATGAAAATATTCTAACTATACAGTGTGACGATGACAGGTATAAGGAGGTTAAGGAAAATATCGGATGAGACACCATGTTGGTACCTAGGTTTGAAGGATATACTTTGGAAAACGATAGATTAAGGAGGTATAATAACTAGATTTATGTACTTCCTAATGATGATTTGAGAAGTTTTATCTTAAATGAATCTCATAGAGCAGTGTACATGGCTCATTCAGGAATCAAAAAGATGAGGGTAGACCTTAAGCCCTTATTCTTCTAGAAAGGAATAAAGGTGGGCATAGTTAACTACGTGGCGAGGTGTCTGGAATGTCAACAAGTAAAGATTGAACATAGAAATCCAATAGTATTACTATAGCCACACTCTATTCCTGAATTGAAATGGGAGGTCATTTCGATGGACTTTATTGTGGGATTGTCGTTGACAACAAGGAGGAACGACTCAATTTTCATGGTAGTTGACACTCTGATGAAGAGTGCACATTCTATCCCTATGTGTATGATATATCAGACGTTAGACATAGCTAAAGTTTTTATCAACGAGATTGTGAGATTACATTGCGTGCCTAAAAGAATCATATATGATCGAGGATCGATGTTTACAAGACGGTTTTGGACTAGTTTCCAAGAGGCCTTAGGAACCCAACTTAACTTTAGTGCAGCATATCACCCAGAGACAAACGGGCAGATAGAAAGAACAAACCAAATCTTGGAATATATGTTGTGTATGTACATGATGGACCAATAGAAGCGTTGGGAAGAGTTCTTACCACTAGTAGAGTTTGTGTACAACAACATTTATTAAAGCACCATTAAGATGGTGTCATTCGAGTTTCTTTACGGGAGACCATGTTGGACGCCTTTGAGTTGGGATTGAATTGAGGATAGGGTCTTGGTAGGACCAGAAGCGATCCAAGAAATGGAAGAACAAATGCAAATGATAAGAAAAAGGATTAAAGAAGCACAAGATCGACAGAAGAGTTATGTCGATGCGCATCGCGTTGACTATAGTTATGAAGTTGATGATTGAGTCTTCTTGCGGGTGAAACCGCACAAGAGTTTGATCAAGTTTGGAAAGGGTGCTAAACTCTCCCCTAGGTTTGTGGGACCTTTCAAATTTGTGGAAAAGAAATGGCATGTGGCCTATCGACTAGCCTTGCCTGATTCTTTGAGGCGTAGGCACGATGTTTTTCATGTATCTGTTTTGAGACATTATGTTAGTGATCCTACACATGTGATTGACATGATTTAATTGCAGGTGTTATATGAGGGTGCACTCACGGCAGAGCCAATCCACATTATGGACCATCGCATTCGACAATTGCAGTTTCGAATAGTCGATCAGGTCAAGGTCCATTGGGACAATTATAGTCCACACTCGACTACTTGGGAGGATGCATATGATATGCGCCATCAATTTCCATATTTGTTTGATAGTTATACATTTATATCTTATCAGACGCTTTATTTACTCCATTTATGTATTGTGAAACTTTGGGATGAAATTTAAAACAAGAGGGGGTGTATGTAACATCTTTCTCTTGCGAGAACATGTTATTGAATTATTATTTGAGGACACTTACATGCAAGTGATATGGTTTTAGTATATGGTTGTATGTTCGATTATGGATTCTTATGATGATGTTGATGGATTATGATGTTATGTTATTGACGAGTTTCCCTTGAGTGTACAGGACACTTGACAGATTGAGGATGCCACTGACATCAATGGACCTACTTGGACTCTAGATCGAGTTACAGAGTGGAATGTATTGGTTTGGGTATTTTTATTTATGCATATGTGACATATGATTAGGTATATTATGATGTTGTTTATGGATCATTGACAGTGTTTCATTGATGGATGCAGGCTGATGATTGATTGCTAATCAGACTCACATAAGGAGTAAAGGAGCCATGCACAACAACCAGACATTGAGGGAGAGGTGCTGCAGCCTACTAGCACTCCCGTCGTGGCTCGAATTGTAGGTTCACGATTACCTAGTTCGAGAGATCCACGATGTAGTGAGGGAAAACTGAGACAGTTTCTCATGAAGATTTTAAGGGGCATGTAATAAGGAATTTTCCTTCTTCCTTAGAGGCCCTTAGTATCTCAAAAGGTCTCCTGAATGGAGTATTGACACCAAGGGTAGGACATCTACCAAAACTAGTCAAAGGTGACTGGAACCCTTGGAGCACATAGTGCGTCTTGAAGGGCACGTCGCATAATTAAATTTTGAATCAAAGGTGAGTGACACCCTTGGAGAACTAAGTGTGTCTTGAAGAGCATGCCACAGAATTTAAAAAACAAATGAGTCAAAGAATCTAGGTGGCCTAGAAAAATTTGAGCAAATGTTAAACCTGGTAAAATCTTGAGCACCTGCTACATTAATTAATTGATTAATTAACTAACTAAAGATTGAATTTGTTAAGAATAATCCCTAAGGGTCTAGGCATTTGCAAATAAATACTTAACTAATCCTAATTCTAAGTGAGTGAGAAGACTAAAAACTAAATTTTTAAATTAAATGATGAGGGGATGAAATAAATCAAATTAAGAATCAATGAAAAAAAAAAATCCTGAGTGATTAATACACTTGTGAAAGTAAATACTAAATTAGAATTTAAATTGAGAAAGGAATAAAGCATAAAGATGTGTAAGCATAGAAAGGTATATAGAGTCTAGTCTAACTAAATAACTTTCCTAATTTAAACACAACTCAGTTTTAGAAAGGTGTCAGTCATTAAAGGGAAAATAAAGGGAACAAATGGACAACTATGAGTTATTTTATGAGCACTTTTAGGATGGGTGAGGAAAATTGACATTTAATTAAATTAAATGGGTGATTTTTTGGTGCAACTAAGGGAATGGGTGACAAGTGTATGGGCGGAATAATTCATAATTAAATTATTAAAAAAAATTAATTAAATGTGAAAATGGCAAGTTGTCATGAAGAAAAATTCTATAAAAAGAATGGTTGAGAGGATGAAGGGATGAGACTGGTTATGATTAAGGTTATGCTGCAAAAATTCTGACTGGTTTTACTTATGAGAGTTGGGATACCTAGCTCAAGAGAGAGAGAGAGAGTGTTGGCTCTACCTTGCAAGGTGAGATGGGAGCTAGAGTATTCCGGTTGTGTTTGTGTGTGGCCCCTTTGCGGCTCGAGGGGCTAAGGGGGAATAAGAGTACCCATAACGTTGGTTGGGAGGTACCGATGAAGTCTTCAAAGTTAGCAAGCACGAGAGAACATCTTTGACTTCTAGTCTTCGGTTACAATACTCTCTTGAGGTTTATAATTGAATTTTTTTTAACTTGCATTGAGTTTTTAGAATTCGCTAAGAACTATGATTAAAATTGATGTATAGATCACTGAGAGCGATCTTGTTATTCTTATGATTCTTGTTATGCTTGTGTTTTTCTTATATTTATGAAACCTCGGTGAGATCTTCTTTCGTCTCTATGTGATTTATTTTTCTCAATTTTGACTCATTGTATTCTCCCCTGCGCTCTCTTTACAAATGCATCCTCTACGTTTTGATGGATAATAAACCTCTGTGTTTCCAGTTATTTATTTCTGCAATTTTTGGAGGATAAACCTCTGCATTTCCAGCTATTTATCTATGTGATTTTTGGAGGATAAACCTATTCATTTTCATCTATTTATCTTTGTGTTTGATGGATGATAAAAATCTACATTTCCACGTTTTTATCTCTACGATTTTTGGATGATAAACCTCTGCGTTTCCAGCTATTTATCTCTGCGAGTTTTCGAGGATAAACCTCTGCATTTTCAACGATTTATCTCTACATTGTTTATCCATTAACCTCTGTGATTTCATTTTACCTCAGGGATTTGTCTCTCGGTGCACCTATGTGTTTTAATGGTTGTGTAAACTTTCCAGATGGGATCTCTCATTAACCTCTATGATTTCATTTTTGCACAGCATTTTTTTAAGTCTTTGTGATGGCATGCTTTCGCTATGATTTTTTTGGGAGTAATATCAATCCCCGCAACTTCCTTTAGTTCTCTGCAATGGCATGCTCTTGTTGAAAATTTTTATGGGTACTTTATATTTAGCGAAATTTCCACCTATTACTCATCTATTTACCTCTAAGAGCTCAGTGAAATTCCTTAGTAAAGTCCCTATATCCGATTAGATGAAGTGAAAAATGTTATATCTATGGTTATGGTGGCATACATCTAAATAAAGTGGACCAAGGGCCATCTCCACACATTGACTAAGGAAAAAACATATTAGTAGGAGCAATATGTTCCAAGGAGCATACATCTCCCAATCATGCATGGGCGAGCCCAAGCAAGCGTCGAACCATGCATGATTGAAAGAAGTCCATAATCTAGGAATTGCCCACATTTGTGGTAGTCACCTTTTGTGTTATCTCTTCCAAAGTTTATTGTAAGTCTAAATGAATCTATCAGCGTGAACCAATCATCTCTAGTTCCACAATATTTGAATTGCACCTGGAATGGATATCATTGCTTCGTCAATTCATTTGGGAAAAGTTCTCCATCCATCATATCCTTTTGTAGTAGCATAGCAAGATATGTTCCATCTGGTTCACTACCCATTTTTTGAACCATGTATTCCCTTAAAGACTCAACGTTTTTTCCATTTTGAATTCTTTGCGTCCACCTTTCAGAACTCAGTGAATTTACCGGAGTAACCACACAGATTTTTACCTTTTTATTTTACCCAATGATTCTTTACTTATGATGTCTTCGATTATGAGATGCTTGGATTATGTGTTGATGCTAATTCCTAATTCTTAAAAAAAAAATTACCTATTGTGCTTCTCTTTTCTTAGTCGTAATGGAGGGGTCTTTACAATCCAACCATTTCTAATACATGACTAAAACAATCAAAGAAATTGAAGATCTCTTCAGATGTCCAAAATCATGGACCATCTCACATCAATGTGTGAATAAGTTCTTCCAGGAAAAGGCATCGAGATGCTAAGAGAAGCAGAGATAATGGAGATACTTCCACATAGTCATCTAGTGGGAAGACCACTAAAGAGGATTTGTGCAGTAGTGACACTAGTTCAAGTGTGCCCAAGAAGAAGAAAAATATGCACTCACAAAGTTATCTAACATAATAGTTCAAGAAGGCTAAGTCACCTACCTTTGATGGATAAATCAAGAAAGGAGAAGAAGTTGAGGCTTGGATATTGGGATTAAGGAAGTATTTTCAAGTACACAACTAGAAAATACAAAGGAAAAGATATCCATCTTCAATATTAATGGAGGATATTCCATATGGTGGGAGGACCTCAAGGAAGTTAAGATATTGAAGGAAATCAAGTTTCCCTAGAAGCAATTTGAGAAACATTTCAAGAAGGATTATCTATCAAATAAGTATGATGATAAGTTTTAGGCGTTCCATGAACATAAGTTGGGAAAAATTACCATGGTTGTGTATGCCAAGAGGTTCTTGGAGTTGTTGAGGTATGTTCCTTACCTTAAGGATTGGAAAATGAGAATACATTACTTCCTCAGTGGATTTCCACAGTCCTATCAGGATAGGATTGAGTTTGATGAGCCTAAGACTTTGGAGGATACCATTAGAAAGGATAAGTATTGTTATGACCAATCCAAGCATAGGCATGATACTCTTAAGGATTGGAAGAGAAAGGATAAACATGGATTGAATATGAATGGATTGAAACCATCCCAATATAAGAGTTCGAAGAAAGGTGCTCAGTTTTTTCATCTATGTAGAAGTGTACACTAGCAGAACTTTCCATCTCATAGTGGAAATAGACCAGCAGAGAAAGTAAGACAAAAAGTAGAGGAACAAAAGAAAGGACCTACAATGTTGTGGTTGTGGAGAGGAACATTTGTTGAGATATTTCTCTCATAGACAGCATGAAAACAAAATATTTTAACATGTTTAGAAAGCTACTACATTCAATGATGTGGCCAAAAGTGTGTTGAGAATTTATGCAACTGTTGAGAATCAAC
This sequence comes from Picea engelmannii, assembly GCA_009831015.1. Lineage (NCBI taxonomy): Eukaryota > Viridiplantae > Streptophyta > Pinopsida > Pinales > Pinaceae > Picea > Picea engelmannii. The sequence goes on along the minus strand of ML808632.1, from coordinate 157,310 downwards.
AAGTAGACAACCAAGATTATGTGGTGGAGTTGGAAGGTATAACTTCCAAGAAACCCATTTCTATTTTGATTGACCATGGTTCTAACCTTATTTATGTTTCGCCTCAAATTGTTGAAGCATGTGCCTTACGAAGAATGAAGCATGCAAAAGCATGGTTGGTTTAGTTAGCCACAAGGAATAAAATAAAGGTAGCAGGGATAATAGAGGCATGTCCCTTGGAAATCAGTGGACTTCTTAAACAAGAAGCCTTAAATGTCCTACCTTTAGGGTCATATGATGTGTTGATAGGCATGTAAGGGTAAGTGTTCCATAAGGAAAGATTGAATTTCCATGACAAGACCCTAGGATGTGAAGATGAAGAAGGAAGCACGAGATTGTTGCAAGGCATTCAAAATCCCATATAAGTGAGGTAGATATAAACATTGCATCTCAAGAAGTTTAGTCGAAAAGGGTGTCCCTTATATGCAATAAAAGTGCTCAATGTAACAGAGAGTAAAGAGTTGAAGATTGAGGATCACCCGATGTTGTGGGAATTTAAAGATGTATCTTCTGAGGAGGTACCTGGAATTCCTTCTAAGTAAGATCTTGATTTATCAATAGATATTGTACTAGGATTAGTACCAACATCAAAAGTACCATGTAGAATGAGTACACCAAAGCTGGTAGAGTTAAAGCTGCAATTGAAGGAAATCATGGATTAAGGGTATATCAGGCCGAGTGTATCCTTGTGGTGAGCACCTGCATTGTATGTGAAGAAGAAGGATGGTACATCACAGTTGTGCATCGACTACCGACAGTTGAACAAGATGACCATCAAGAACAAGTATCCATTGCCCAAGATTGATGATATGTTTTATCAGCTCACGAGAGCTACAATCTTCTCTAAAATTTACTTGAGATCAATATATCACCAAGTAAGGATTAAGGATGAATACATCCACAAGAAAATTTTTAGAGAACGATATGGACACTATGAGTTGGTGGTGGTGTCATTGGGCTTACCAATACACCAATCGCCTTCATGTGCTTAATGAACAACGTTCTCAGCAAGTACTTGGATAAGTTTGTTCTGGTATTTTTTGATGATATCTTGTTATATTCCAAGACCAAGGAAGAGAATGAAGAACATATTAAGTTGGTGTTACAAGTGCTACTATATCACCAACTATATTCCAAATATTGTTGATTAAGTTTGGTTGTCATTGATGTCAACACTTGAAGAAAGCCCGATAGCACAAAGGTTTGGGTAATGGACCCAAGTTTGTTTCATGTAAAGATGACTCATTATTGTATTTTCATGGTTTATAATAAGTACAAATGGATGAACTCCAAAGTGGTCCCCTTATGGTGAAAGCCCTCACGGAAAGACGCTTTGCAGATTGAGTTATCCTAGAAGTATCGTTAGAGAACCCATGCTTATTTATGGAAATGAGATGAAGGTTAGTGAATTTGTCAATGAAACTATCCTAGATGGATATTTCTTATCATGACATTTCCGATGGTATGTGTAACATCACATAACTCCTCACGATTAGAGAGTTATGGCCATGAGAAGTTGGAGAACCCAGGTTTGGGTAATGGAACCAAGTTTGTTTGATGGATAATGGTACGAGTTTTGATATATTTGCAGGTAATACTATTCTATATGGATAGTACATGTCATTTGATTTATGGTGGTATTTGGAACATCACATAACTCCTCACGGTTTGAGATTTATGGCCTTACGAAGTTGGAGGACCCTCATATGTCACCTAGAAGCCCCAAAAGGTCAAAGTAGTCAAAGTGGTTTAAGAGATTTTACAAGGTAAATAATAAAGTAAAGTGATGAGTGTACTATAATTCAAAGTTAATACAAAATAAATTATTTAAATAATAAATTTAATGGAGAAATTAGAAGTGGGTTAACCCTAAAATAAGGAAAGTGGGCAAAGTGACTTAGAAAATGATTTTAAGGAAGCTACTTGGAGAGTATAAATAAAAGGCAAGGCTCTCTCATTTTAGATCACACTTGAGAATATTGAATATCTATAGGTTTTTGAGGTAACCAAAGTATATCTAAGCCAAATTTCTGAGGGAAGGTGAAGAAAAGAAGGCTAGAATTCAAGGAAGGATAAATTCTTTTGATGATGCTTTCTAAGGTATGTTATTTACAGGCCATCTCACCATTTTAGCAATAAAAAAATTTATAGAATGATTCAGACCGTGAAATTGATATTCCATTGAGGAAAAATATCCAAGTATCTGTTTTAAAAAAATTCAACTTGTGGTTCGTTGTATTTTTGGAGTTACACTCCGTGGAAAATAGGGTTTGTGGCTAGTCCTGAAACTAGTCTAAAACAGGTGTTTCGGGTAAAAACGTCATAACTTATTCATAACATATTTAAATTCTGTAAGACCAAATGTGTTGGTTAGAGTAAATTATGTAGTATTATTTTTAATATTTTTATATCGATTCAATAAATATTCCATGCGGGGCACACTCTACAAGGTCGCTCTCTAGAATAAGCCAGAAGTCAACAAGGTATGCCATTTTTTATAAAACTCCTTTTTTGAGAGGTTACGAGTAGTGAAACCTGGAGGAATTGCATAAAAAACACTAAATAACATTGTGTATTATTTTTAGATCTTTATTCATTACAGGTACAAAGTTATGATTATTTCAAGTTAGGGTTGTTGACTAATCCAAAACTAGTCATGTGAGACTAAAGAAAAGTTTGATGAAAATGCTAGTCTCTTGTTGTTAAAGTTAAGGAAGGTTTGCAGGTATGTGATCATATACACCGGGTCAATTACAAAGTTACAAATCATATTTGGAAGATGAAGTTGATGAGGGATTTTGGTTAAGGTACATGATGGGTACATGGTTGAGACAAGTAGTTGATGAGTTGACACATACATGAGGTGTATAGTTGATGATGTTGGTACATATTGATGAGTCATAGTTGATGAGTATTTGACACATGATTGGTACATACTTGGTACATGGTTGGATGCACTTTTTTATGGTACATGTTGGTGCATGATTGATGCACTTGTTTATGGTACAGGTTGATTACATGTTGAGGTATAGGTTGATGCATGGTTCAGGTTTATTGGTACAGGTTTACAATGGTATATCTCACAGTGATAGTGTGACAGTGGTTCCATCATTCTACTTCTACTTCAGGGTGTTTGTTCGGGGAAAGGACAGGTGGTTGTAGCCACCTTTCGGTTGTAGTCAGAGAATATAGGGGGTTGTAGCCTCCTTCTGGTTGTAGCCAAAGAATTGGGGAGTTGTATATTCCCTCAGGTTGCATCCTGAGAAACTAGGGGGTTTAAGCCTCCTTCCAGTTTCAGCTGGAAAACAAAGGAAGTTGGTGCTTCCAATGAATATAATTCTTCAAGACATATAAGAAAAATCATTATGTGGTTTTCTCCCGCTTTGGGTTTCCACGTAAAACACTGGTGTACTATGTATGTGTATGATTGTTCATTTGTTCATTGCTCATTATTGGATGATAATTATATATTGATATAACACTTGGATTATCTAGTTAAAAAGGATTATAATTGCTCTATTACTGATTCACCCGCCCCTCTTAGTAATCCAACAAATATATCAAGTGTGAATTCTTCTAAAAGGGGATCCAGTATTTGGGCCACACAATCTCGGTGAAGGCAGTGGTTGTAGATCCCAAGAAATTCAAGACAATTGTGGATTAGACAGCCCCTTAGAATGTAACTGAGGTAAGATCATGTATGGGATTACCTGGATATTATAGAAGTTTTTGTAAGATATTTTCCAATATTGTTCATCGCATTACTTCATTACAAAGAAAGGGGAAGAAGTTTGTATGGTCAGCAGAGTGTGAAGCTAGCTTTCAGTAGCTAAAGCATCTCCTGACCAATGCCCCTATTCTAAGGATTGCAGACCCTGAGAAATATTTCTTTGTTTACACAAATGCTTGCAATGAAGGACTCGGTGGATTTATTATGCAATAAAGGCATGTGATTTGTTATGAATCAAGGAAGTTGAACGAGCATGGGCAGTGATATGTCACCCATGATTTCAAACTTGCAACGATTGTGCATACATTGAAGATGTGGAGACATTATCTGCTTGGAAGAAGATTTTTCCTAATGACATATCATTGTGGACTGAAGTATTTGTTTGATTAGCCATAGTTTAACACTAGACAGGCCAAATGGATAGCACTAATTATCAAGTTTGAATTTGAAATAAAACATATAAAAGGGAAGGAAAATCGAGTGGTAGATGCACTCATCCAAAGTGTGCAGCCAATACACCTAGTAGAAAAAAGTGTAGGTGAGTCTAACATCAAGAAAAGAATCAGAAATCGCTTGCAAGAGGATAAGTTTTTCAATTTGATAAAAGAAAGTTTACATCAAGATCCAAACATGAAGAATTATGAGGAATACCAACTTACAGTCGATGGAATATTGTTGTATAATAAAAGGTTGTATGTATTTGACTCAACATAGTTGAAGAACCTCATTATGGATGAGTTTCATCGGAGGAATTATGCGGGTGATCCTTGTTATCATAATATGATAACAACAATGAGGAAATTGTATTATTGGCCAGGAATAAACAAATATATTGTTGAGCATACTGCAAAGTGTTTGGAATGTCAATGGGTCAAAGTTGAACATAAGCACCCTATAGGACTATTGCAACCATTGCAAATCCAAAAATGGAAGTGGGAGACAATATCCATGGATTTCATCACAGGTTTTCCAAGGACACTTCAGCAACATGATACAATTGTGGTAGTGGTGGACAAGCTAAGTAAGGAATCTCACTTTATTCCAATCAAATCTACGTTTAAAGCTATAGATGTTGTTGATGTTTTCATGAAGGATGTTTTCAAGTTGCATGGTATACCCAAGACTATTATCTCAAATAGGGATGCAAAATTCACATCAAATTTATGGAAAGGATTAGTTGTGGGCTTGGGAATGCAACTATCATTTATCATGGCCTACCATCCTCAAACAGATAATTAGATAGAGAGGGTAAATAGAGTGTTGGAAGACAAGTTAAGGATGCATGTCATGCATCATCCCAAACAATGGGAAGAATATATACCCCTGGTAGAGTTTTCCTACAATAATGGATATCAAGAATCCTTGAAGATGATCCCATTCGAGGATCTCTATTAAAGAAAATGAAAATTTCTAATTATTTGGGAAATTTCAATGGATAGGATCACACTTGGAACAAACTTGTTAAGATAAATGGAGCAGGAAGTGATCAGAATAAGGAAAAAATTAAAAGTGACACATGACAGGAAGAAAAGCTATGCAGGTTAGCAAAAGAACTCATAAGCAGTTTAAGGTGGAAGATCATTTGTATCTCAGGGTGAAACCCAAAAGTATATCCCTAAGAATGGGAACTTGTGCCAAGTTAGCACCCCACTTGTTAAGAGAAACACACAAACAAATATTTACGCACAGAAATCTCACATAAAGAGAACAATATACTCACAAAGATCACATTTCATTAATGTACAATAATGATACATCACTCTCACACTTTAATATATACGTTAGGCCTCATAATATATCATTGAGGTGCTCATAACAATATGTCCAATATAGCATAACAATCTCCACAATATCTCCATGAATATCTACATAAATATTTGTGTGATCTTCATCCCTAACTTCACTCATTGTCCTCATCTTTCATCATACGTAGGCTTCTAGAATAAGTCTACTTTTAATAATATAATTTCATCATATCATAAGTATGAATTACTCCTTTATACTCCCCCTTAATGAATACTTATGATTCAATATGGATGTATTGAGTTGTCTTCATCTTTTAGTCTTCCCCATTTGCATCATCTTTTGTCTTCTTCATCTACTTATGTTTCTTCAATTGTCATTGTCTTCCTGAGTTGTATCTAAGTCAATCATCTGAACTGCATCATCTTCATATCAAGGATTTATATAGCTTACCCTTAATCTTCCCATGGGTTTTCTATGGGTTACCCTTTAACCATTACATCATACCTACGGTTTTCCTCGACTCACCCTTAACTGTTACAAACTCAAATTGGTTTCATATTATCATGAACCATTCATTAAATTAGGTGGCTTCATGTGACCACAAACCTACATCCATCATTACAAATTGATTTTTGGTTTACCACAAACCAGTGAAAAAATAAATGACTCAATAAACTGACAAATCTTTCTTAAACACATTTAAATGAATTTAATGAAACCTAACCTTTAGAGGACCAACTAACTCATGAACTCTATATGGGAGATATTGTTGTACATTTGAATACTTGACCCTGTAAAATTCTTTCAACATAAATACAACATTCTTCCATTCAGGGACATCTATCCAACTACATTGGATCTATATGTGAGGCTTTGATATTTCTCAATTCCAACACTTGTGATGATCATGATTTGTAAGACCACAAACACTGCAAAGATGCAAGTTACAACATTTTTATTTAACATACCCTGATCTTCCACAATGACTGCAACATTCTTCCTACTTCTACACTAGATTTATTGTTGTGGCTACTGCTCTCAGTTTGTTGTTATTGTTTCTACGTGTAGATGATTCACCTGTTGTTAATTTTTTTCTTTAACAAAATTAATAGTTTCATTTATTGTTTGACCTTCATATCCAAGGCCTTCATTTATTTGTATTACACATACTTGTATGGGCTTCTGAATACCCTCACAATTATTTCCCAAATATTTTCCTTCAAAACCCATTTTCTTCAAAAGTTTTGAACCAATACCTTTTGTGTACTTTTCAAAGAAACCTAATTCATCATCTTCACTAAGAGATTCATCCTTAGAAATATCATTGGGATCATCATTTGGAGCATCATCATTTTGAGTCTCGGAACAAGAGAGAGACATGTGTACATCAACACTATTATCATCAACCAATTCACAAGAATTATCAATCAGGTCACTTGTATCACAGATTGCATCACACTTTACTTTCTTTTGTTTTAACTATTTTACTTCACTTTCACGAGATAAAAACACATTTTCCTTTGCTAATAATTCTTGTTGCAATGATTCTATCAATTTATCCTTTTGATCTTCAATTTTAAAAATACCATCCACAAATTTATCTAGTGATGTCAATGTTTTTTCTAATGTGTCGATGAGTGTTGGTTTTTAGTCTCTGTTTAGGATTCTTTATGGGTTATTCTGATCCTTCCTTACTATCATAGATTGAACCTAGTTCAGATTTGATAAGATCCCAACAAAATCCCTCTAAAACTATCAGTCCCTCTGAAGAACCAGAAGGCAATGCAGCACACAGAGTGTACTGCACAGTCTCACCCGAGATAACTCTATGGGTGGATGCAATACTCAGGTGTTTGCAACCTGGGAATGAGTGGATATCTGTGGTTGTATCATGTAATCCTTATTTATTTAGTCTAACATCTTATTATAATAGTCAGCCCATTCATGCATGTGAAATGCCATATCTAACCAGTTAATTCATTTATCTAACATTCACCATTTAACAGCAATAAATACACACACATTCATTCACATAACACAGGTGGTACCGTGGTTCACCCCCTCGTGGGTTATCTTCACAAAGATCTGACTCTCAGGCTCTTTATTATGGTTCCATAATATATCATGTCATGCGTGTTTACAATATTAGATCGTACTCTCTTCCACCAGCTCCTCGATCCCTGTGAGGCTGACTAGATCGCACCAGGATCCTCAGCCTACACTCTAACCCTTGGGAATGAGTCACTCATAGCTTCCCTAGCTCACTAGCTCATTGACTTGTACAGTTCTTACAAATTTCTCCTCCTCGGTCGGCTCTCCTCTCTCTTAGCTATCTCCCCCCTCCCTCTAAGTACTACCTATTTATATATTCTTGGCTCATCATCCATTACAATACATTTAAAAAACCCTAACCCTAGCGTCGTTAGGTCTTCCTTGCATGCGCGCCTCACCTGCTTCCCTTACACATGTTTCTTTTCCTTCCAGTTGTCCTTTCCTCCTTTCATGCTTCTCTTCCAAAAAATATCCTTTTCTCCTGACTAGGTCTGCATCCAATAGGCACCCAAAACTGACATGTGACTCGTCCCGAGCCACCTAAACTTTGTTCACTTCTTCAACAGCTCCTGCGAGAGCCTGGAACTTCTCTGTGAGTTTCATTGCTTGTGTTTGAGCCTGCACGGTCTTTTCTCTAAGTGCGTCCAATACTTGCATTGTAATCTCCTCGATGATCATCCCTGCGCACTCTACCTATATTTGTGCCATGTTCTTCTTTGCCTCTTCTGCCTACGCAATGACCTCTACTTCCCACTCTTAGAGAGGTTCCATTTTAACTTTTCGATCCTTCTTTTGTGTCTACACGGCTATGATTTCTACTTGTAGCTTCTTCATATCATTTACTCTTTTGAGGCACTCATTGATTTGCATCATTTTCTACCACTGCTTGAGGTCTTGGATAGTTTCACTTATCTTCTCCTCTTCTTGGTCCCACTGCTGGACCTGTTGATCCTCCTCCATCTTTGTCCATAGTTGTGTTGCTTTCTCAAAAAAGTCGACAACTGCATTGACTTGTCGTTCCATTTCCTCCATCTGCCCTGTTGCTTCCTGCTTCCTTTTCTCTTTCACCTCTTGGGGAGTGGTAGGGATGAGTTATTCTTGGAGGTTCTTGATCTCCTGCTTGTATTGATCGATTTTTTTCACAACCTGATCAATATTTTGTGTCGTCATGAGCTCTGTTTTTTGCGTGCTCTTTGGAATTATGTCATAGGTTACAGCCAATCCCTGCTCAAGCCTATCTGTGTGATCCTTCTCATCCTTGGTCTCGAGCTTAACCTACTTGAGCACCAAATCCAATGCTTCTTTGTTTTCCTTCGTCTATTTCAATTATGTTGCATCAGTGTGTGCACATGACTATACCTCCTGCGCAACATTGATTTGCAATTTATATAAGGCCTTGGTTGGTATCCGCCCCATTACCAACTATTTGTGCCAGATATTTCAATGGTGTATGGCCTACAATTTCATCCATGTGCAACATGTTGGGTGTAACATGAAAATTCGAGCTCGCTTGTGCAATCGTCTGGATCATATCCTACTTGCTTGACCCAGCCTTGGCTCCTACCTATGATGTTGCAGGGATTGACTCTATTCCTCTACATGTCATTTGTGTTTCTCTGATCTACTCGAGGAGCTGCCTCATGTCGGCCAAATCGTCCTGAATCATGTCCCTTTGGCGCTGGGCTTCATCAAAATCCTTTGTTGTTCGGTCCTAGACCATTTGGGCCACAAGGTATGCATCGTCCTCAGTGATTGTATATTCTGGTGACGGTTTGTGTGCCTTATCTTTCTTACGCACACCCCAGTGTTTATGATCAACTTCTTGGTCTGGCCTTGTTTCTATTGAGTATCACTTGATGTGGTCCCTTGTGTTGTCTTAGTCTCCTTTTCTTGTTCCTACGGGGCCTGGGTGTTTTTATGCTTCCCCGCTTGGGTACCTTTCTTTTCCGCACCCCCTTTCTTCTGTTGCGTCGGATTTTTTCCTAGATTTGGCTTATTGGGTGTTGTTTTCTCTCCCGTTGGTTTTTTTTCTTTCCCTGCATCAGCCTCCTTATCCATGTACATCTCTTGATTTAGTATCGGAACTCTCCAGTCATCCTGCCAATCCTTGATGGCCATTTCTACATCCTCTTCCTTGACGCAGTACCGCAGTTGTAGCCATTCCTTCTCGGTATCCTTCCATTCTTAGATCCATAATACATGTTTGGTCGCTTTAAAGTTGGCTATGCCCTGATACTACGTGACCACTTCTGGTGTAACTTGCCAAGTGTTGGCAATGCTCTCCTACAAATCGTTGTAATACCCTGCGAACATGCCTGCATTTTCACTTTTTTGGGGGGGGTCTGAAGTGCTCCCCAATGATAGATATCGCACTGCACAGAAATGAGTGGATCTCTCGGAAAAGTATGTGTACTTAGGATCCCTCCATTCGACCAAGGAAATCAGGATGAGTAGCCAGGAATAGTGAAATTTGATCCCCAAGTCCTATGCACCCTTACAGTCTTAAAGGAACAGATTTAACAAGTACAATTCCCATCTAAGTATAGTTCCCTCCACACACTGTGTTGCAGCTGCGACGACCCCGACAGCGACTTCTTCCTTACAACACTTCCTGATCAATTTGCACGCCATGAGTTTTGTGTCCATCTCGGTCGATATGTCATCCAAGGGTATCCTCATCATCTCTATGATTTGAGGATCGTTCTCTAGTTGTTCAATGACTCTTTGGGCTCCTTCTAGTAACAAAAACCCTCTCCTTTGTGCCTCTGTGGTTTCTGCTGCTTTAATTTCTTCTCTAACCCTGAGAGATTCTTAAGTCGAATGCTCTATTGTTTCGACCTACTCATCCATTCTCATAGCTTGAACCTAGTCATGTTCGGGTTAGCTTTCCTCTATAATACCTACTACCAGTCCTGAGCACATTCTGTAAAAATATCATCCTCAAACTTGTCATGCGCGTATGGCCAAAAAGACGATACTTGTGAAGCATGTTGGAGGACAAGGCCTTTAGGGTCATGCTTGCGAAACTGACCTGTCAGGAACCTGTATTCCAGCTGACTCAAACCCTCTTGTTTATCTTAAGCAGTGTCCTTCACTATATAAAACCCCGCATGGAAACCGTAGGGTATAAATGCTCATTTCTTGTCCTTAACCAAAGTGGCGTTATAGCCCTCACTACTGCATATGGGCAGATTATTCCACAAAAATTTTCCACGTTTTCACTAGTTTCATCTTTTTTTTTAAATAGGGTGGGATTTTCGTCGATATTTCCACGAAAGTTTGTCGCAATATCCACGAAAAATATTATTTTAACCTAGTTTGGATTTTCATGGCAATATCGACGAACTTTCATGTCAATATCCACAAGCTTTCGTGGCAACATCCACGAAAATTTTGCCTATCTCATTGGTTGGTGTTAACGGCTAGTTGACTATTTGATCTATATATACGTGACTTTAAGAGACTTTGTGACACAATTGCTATAGTTGCGACACTATTCTTGGATTTTGTTTGAGCTGTTTATTTTTTCCGTCACCCACCGGTTGAACAAATCCAATTCTCGATCTACATAGCTAGGATTTTGAACTTGCAAGGTTAGTATGTTATTTTTTATTGATGTACTGATCATTTAACTTGTAAATTTTTGTTCAAATGTCCAAATTTCATGTAGCTTGTTTTTTCCTTGATAATATATTATAATATGTGTAGTACCATATTTCATGTCTTTGGTTTTTGGATCTAGTTAGTATATTCTATGGAAAAGGGTGTGTGGATTCCATAATATTCTAGGTTTATGGAATCCACATACCCTTTTCCCTTCAATTGTAGCTATAATCTCTCTCTCTTTTCATTGAAATTCGGGGAAGCCTCTAATTTCGATGAAAGAGGCATAAGATTACCAAATATTCAAGAAGAGACTATTCTGAAAGCTTCACCTCACCCAAAGAAATATTAATAACATTTCCCTCTTTCGCATAAATTCTTTGCTATCCTCAACATATTGTAATAAATAATGGGTAGGTTAGCATTAGTGAAAAGATAGCCTGTTGATATTACATATAATTATTAATGTACGAGAGATCATCCATTATTTAAGCATGCAAAAAGAAACCCAAGACTAAATATTGTGGTTGACGTGATCAGGTCTGTACATTTTGCAAAACAAAGTACGAGAATTTCCATTATTT
>ML808632.1:125173-138737 GCA_009831015.1 Picea engelmannii | reverse complement strand
ACTATTCTTGAAACCAAGAGGATCTCTACGCGACTACGCCTAATCATACCAATGATGTAGGTATGTCCATCATCAATTCATCATTATCATTCTCAAAATTATCAATCTCCAATTATCTTATACAAATTTTAAAAGGAAATTGTACTAGGACTAAACACGAGCAACAATAACCTGTGAATGGGCCCAACGTTGAAATTTTTTCGAACTGTTTCTGACTGCATTGAAATTTGACTCACACGCCCACTTTCTTCCATCATCAATTCATCATGTAAAGCATAAATCCTAATTTAGTGGAGTCATTGATTTGTTCCCAGTGAATGGATTTGTTGTTGTTGACATGGAATGGGACAACACATGTACCTTATTAATTTTCTTCCTTCACTTTATGTGGTCCTAGTCATTCCTAGCCTTGAATTGAAAGTTTCCCCTAGTCTTAGTCGTCACCCTTCATAAATGTTGTCACCCAATGATCATTATATCAGAAGGTTGGAGGCATGTGGTCATTGGGATCATGAGGCTTTTTAAGCCCATAGTAACAAGAGACATTAATTGATCAACTTTGACTATATTGAAAGGTGTGTGCAATTGAAAATACTAACAACCCAAAACTAAAAGGGATCAATACACTGATTGTCAATGAGAGGTGATCTTTTCGTGGTGTGTAGGAATAGGCCTAGCACCTTCAAAATTATCATTCTCCAATTATCTTATATAAATTTTACAAGGAAATTGTACTAGGACTAGACACGGGCAACGATGACTTGTGAATGGAGCCAACGTTGAAATTTTTTCAAACTGTTTCTGACTGCATTGAAATTTGACATGGATAGACTATTTGCATACCTTAATGATATGGGAGGGTTTCTAGACTCAAATTTGACTCACACGCCCAGTTTCTTTCATCATCAATTCATCATGTAAAGCATAAATCCTAATTTAGTGGAGTCATAGATTTGTTCCCAGTGAATGGATTCATTGTTGTTGACATGGAATGGGACAACACATGTACCTTCTTAATTTTCTTCCTTCACTTTATGTGGGCCTAGTCATTCCTAGCCTTGAATTGAAAGTTCCCCCTAGTCTTAGTCATCGCCCTTCATAAATGTTGTCACCTAATGATCATTATATCAAAAGGTTGGAGGCATGTGGTCATTGGGATCATGAGGCTTTTTAACCCCACAGTAACAAGAGACATTAATTGATCAAATTTGACTAGATTGAAAGGTGCGTGCAATTGAAAATACTAACAACCCAAAACTAAAAGGTATCAATACACCGACTGTCAATGAGAGGTGATCTCGCCATGGTGTGTAGGAATAGCCCTATCACCTTCAAAATTATCATTCTCCAATTATCTTATACAAATTTTACAAGGAAATTGTACTAGGACTAGACACGGGCAACAATGACCTGTGAATGGGGCCAACATTGAAATTTTTTCAAATTGTTTCTGATTGCATTGAAATTTGACATGGCTAGACTATTTCCATGCCTTAACGATATGGGAGGGTTTCTAGACTCAAATTTGACTCACACGCCCACCTTGGTGATGATATAAACCTTGAATTACATATATGGTGCAAAACAAATCCTAATGGCACCCATATCCCACTAGAAGGTCAAATATCTCTTAAATAATATCTACATGGTTATTTGAGGCCTAGTTCATGGCCCTTGAATTCGAGAACTTTCATTGTGAGATTAATGTTCTTGTTTTCTTCCCCTAGACATGGTACAAGCGTTGAGAACCATTCTTATTATGAAAAAACTATTAATGGCACCAAAGATCCCACGGAGAAGCTAAATATTTTTACATATGTCTTGTGTTGTTTTTTTACAACTTCATCATGAAGCTTAATCTTAAGAAGATTTAAATAGGACCTAAAAAACTTATGTTCTTTCCTTGACCATGGATAAGACCTAAGTTCCATACATGGTGTGAAAAATTTTTGAATGACACCCATATCCCACCCAAGCACCACAGTCTATTAAATAGGATAGATGTGGTGGTTTGAAGTCTTGTTAATGGCCAATGAGCCAAAGAAAATATGTTTAGGACCTAAGGCCCTTTTTTTCCTCTCTAGTCATGGTACACACCTTGAGACCTATTCTTATTATGAAAATGTACCAATGGTTCCAAATGCAACTATATTCTCAAATATTGGTGAGTGGTCAAATGAAACTATATTGCATCTTATGCAACTATATGCAACTATATGAAACTTATGCAACTATATTGCAACTTATGAAACTATATGCAACTTATGCAACTATATGCAACTATATTGCAACAATTTTGTATGCAACTATATGCAACTATGCAAATATATGCAACATGCAACTTATGCAACTTAAGCAACTTTATGGAACTTATGCAACTTTATGCAACAATGCAACTTATGCAACTTATGAAACTATGCAACTATATGAAACTATATGACGGATAGGTGTGGAAATTTCAACTTTATGCAACTATATGCAACTATATGACAGATAGGTGTGGCAATTTCAACTTTATGTAACTAAATGCAACTATGTGCAACTGTGTTGGTACCAAAAATGTATATTGGCACGATAACTTATCTTCTTGTTTTAACGAGTGTAGGTACCACCAAATAGGTATCTGTCAGATCTATCTTCCTCGAGTGATGATCAAGATATAGTAAGAGAGGTTGAAAGTGAGACGTGTTGTACTATATCTACCGGTTCTAGATCAACTAGGTTGGAAAAGGTAAGGAAAATATTTTGTACCCGCATGCAATTTTTTATTGCCAACGGAGGGTCGTGTAATTATGATGATGAGAGCATAGCTGAAATTGAGTTTCCCTTGAGGTATAAACATCTAGTGCAAAGATGTATACCTAAGGAGCTACCTGAAGTGGACACATATTTCTTCATCGGTGGGAGGATGTATCGCATTGCTCCTTCGTCCTTACATGGATTGGGGTTATTTTCCATGGATGGCATAAAGGTCGGATATGGAACTGTAACTGAATTGATGGAGTATGTCGGACCATTATACAAATACAATCACTGGTTGATGTTGGTCCGATATACTCAAAGTATGCGGAGATACGGAGTTGCTGCAAATTATATACAACTACTAGATAACAATCAAAATAAAGGGGCAACTATGTATATTGATGGAAGGCCAAAAGATACTGGAAACATTGTGGGCTTTATAAATAGTGCACAACCAGTGGCAACAACTAAGAAACCGAATTGCATATTTGAGGCATGCAAAGGAAATTGTATAGTTGTATGTGCAACAAAAAAAATAGTTCCAGGTGAAGAGTTGTTGATCGATTACAACTTAAATCGAATAGAGGGAGGGGGTGCGACTATGGGGGTAAATATATTACATACCATTCAACTCAACCTTTGATCAATCATTGTTACAATTTATCGCTGCAATATTTCAAATTTTTACTGCATAAATTATTTACAATTACTTTCATAACTCTTGTTGATTAGTTTATTGTCTCGACATCTATCCAGGGTGACCATGGAAAGGCACCCACTTTGCCTCAATAGGTAAATGTTAAATACAGTAAAAACTTATGACTACAACAACTAAATTTCAGAAATTTCATTATTTTTTTTTCTGTTATTACTACAATATTTCATGTTCTTAATGTTACAGGTGAATTTCATAACTTTTATTGATTGATTTATTGTGTTAGCATCTGTCCAAGGTGACCGTGGTAGAAAATCACCCGCTACATCTCTCCAGGGTGACTGTGGAAAGGAACCCACTGTGCCTCAGCAGGTAAATGTTAAATATAGTAACAAATTATGACTACAGCAACTAAATTTCTGAATTTTTATTTTATTTTATTTTTATTTTTTTGATATTACTCCAATATTTCATTTTTTAAATGTTACAGGTGAATTTCATAACTTTTGTTGATTGATTTATTGTATCAACTTCTGTCCAGGGTGACCGTGTCCGAGTTTCACCCGCTACATATGTTTAGGGTGAGCGTGGAAAGGCACCCGCAGTGCCTCATCATGTAAATGTTAAATACAGTAACAACTTATGACTACAACAACTAAATTTCTGAAATTTTGTTATTGTTTTTCTAATATTACTGCAATATTCCATTTTTTTAATGTTACAGATAAATTTCATAACTTTTGTTGATTGATTTATTGTGTCAACATCTGTCCAGGGTGACCGTGTCCGAAAATCACCCTTTACATCTGTCTAGGGTGATAGTGGAAAGGCACCCGCAGTGCCTCACCAGGTAAATGTTAAATACAGTAACAACTTATGACTACAACAACTAAATTTCTCAATTGTTAAAGTTCATCTCATTAATTTTATTCATCAATGTATTGTGGCATGGTCAACGTGGGAAGTGTTAGCCCTCCAAGAAACTCTTTGGGGTTGTAAACCAAAGATGCTTGGTAACTTATAAAATGAATGGATTTATGCTTAAGTAATGAATGGATCAATGGGATAACTGAAATACAACAATGTATCCAGACTACTAACAATAATCAAATAAACCAATGCTCTCAAGGACTGATAATCATATAAATAGCTTAAAAATGGGTGAAGAAACCAATGTTTATAAACCGGATGCCAAAGGGATGGGTTTAATAAACAATGAAAGCAACTAACATTCAAATTGTGAACTGAACAATGAGATGGCAGTCATATGACAGTTAAGACAACTTGAATGACAGTATAGAAGAAGAGAGGAACCTAACATCAATAAAGAGAGAAAACTGTCCACTGTATTATCATGAAAGTCTATTACAAAGAATGTAATTTCTGCATCCAGAATTGAACCTCCTTAGTGCTCTAAATGTCTTTGTCTTTATAGCGCTGGTGAAAGCGCAGATTTTTTTCAAAATCAAATTTCTCAGTCATGGAGAGTCCATTTTGCATGCTTAAATAGTCGATTGACATCTACAAATCCTAAGCTTTCCAATGGTGCTTTCAAATATACATTTGGAGCCCGAGAAGCTAGTCAAATATTCCTTACAATATTAGACATCATTATTTCAAAAATGCCAGTGCATTTTTTATCGCTAACATCTGGCTCCAACTGGGATGGATACCTCCCTGTAAGGTCTCCAAGAACCTAGCAGACCTTGTGCCTTTAGTATTGGGCATGGAGTCATTCAGCCTTTATAATTTATCATCTCCTGTTTCTTCATGTGATTTATCTGAGTTTTTACCACTTGAAGCATTACTAAAATGCACAACCATTTCACTTTGCTCTTCCATACCTTTGCCAGTTGGAAATTTCACAATATGATGACCATCAGTCGCAAGTCCACAAAATTCAATGTTTTCAACCAAGGAACTAGGCTTGGCCATGACCTCTAAATTTGCAAGATAATGATATATTTCACTTCCCACTAATGTATATGTGCCATCCTTAGCTTTAAAAAATGCTTTTTGTGCTTTCACCAGCTAACTCGCCTTATGATTCACTGGTTAGCTGGTGAAAGCGCAGCCTTTCACCAGCTAACTGGTTGTAAAATTTCCCTGTGCGCTGGTGAAAGCTCTGCCTTGTTTAATTTCTTCTCCCACACTGATAGAAACAAGTAAAACACACCAGCAATGTGCAAGCATCTCAAATGCACAGATCTAATCTCTCTTTGATGCAATCTTCCAGCACATACGTTTGACAAGGTCATTCATGGCGTTCCATATCTGAAGATCTTCCTCATCTTTCATATATGCTTCAGGCGAAGAGTAGGCAAAATAGCCCCTTGGCCTCAACAACCTGTACAAATCTAGCAACAATATACCATCCCTCTGAAGCCAATCAATTCTACACCTGGAACAGTGAGCAATTCAAATGGACAGTGTCTTTCATAATGCTTCATGACCCCCAAATTTAATTTGAGCTCGAGTTGATAAATAAGGTTTCAATCCAAGCATGGAATTAAATCAAGGTAATGAACCTTTCAGCTCCTTCCTATCTGTACCAAATGCTTCGGTCCCAAACCCTTTTACATACACATCAGCAAAAGCTATGAAAGATCTGGCACTGGACTTTCCTTTGCTGGGGCAATTGCATCATTGACTTGTTTTAAATAACAAAACAAAATGTCCTAGCTTATTGGAAAGGAGATTCATTCGAATCATAAGACATAAACTAAAACAAAAGTAGTTGTAAAGGCTGTCAAATGGCTGAGTTTGCTAATGTCGAATCTCCCTTTAAATCTGGATATGATCTTTATCTGTTGATTAACTACCACATGCTTTTGATTGCCTGATAAAACTCCTTGAAATCTGGAATTCATTTAAATCTGATTTCCACCTGTGTATTTACTACCACTTGTCTCGGATGCATGATTGATGTTTTGAATTTGACGAGCTATAAGATTCCAACACATTGAAGCTGTAAGATTCATCAAATTCTACCCAAAGACACAGGTTGTGGAAAAATCAGAAGCTCATCCTCTCATATACAAGGCAAATGCCCATCTGATTCATAAAATTTGGTATAGCGTCTTTTATATGATTTTCCACTAGGAAATCTGACTTCCGGACTGTCCCATGCTAATGCAAATGTCACAATCTTCTTTCCATGAGGTGGAACCGCTACTGAATCCACAACAACAACACCAATTGAAGCCCCTTGTTCTGAAGGAGGCGAAGGTGTGCCACAAGCATTTCATCAAAAGACCCATGATCTTATCTAAAAAAAATATTCCTGGTCTTCAAAATCTTCGACAGTTGTAGTAGATCTCCATAGGCTGTGTGAAGAATTGAGTTTGCCACTATTAGTAGAAAGACAACATTTTTTTTGCCAAAAAATAGGTAACCAATTCAATCTTTTTGCCTTGCTAGACACCTTCAAAATTAGAAATAAAACTTGATAATAATGCCATTAATTATCATCTATCATTAGGAACCCTTCTCATGGCATTCGGATTAAGAAAAATTGGATTTGTGAAAAATTTGTAGCGTTCTGCCCTGTTTCAGGTTTCACCAGCTAATTCACCTTACGATCTGCTAGTTAGTTGTTGAAAGTTCTGTTTTTCACCAGCTAACTAGTTATAATTTCCCCTTCTGCGCTGGTGAAATTTTTGTCTTGGTCAAATAGCACAGAAATAAACATTTTATGTTGCCATGTATAATCTCAAGTATTCATGAGCTAGCCACAACCTGCAACTTGGAATCTCATGTGAAATATGGTGTAATGATATCATGACATAGTATTTCAATCCAATGAAGAYARTCACAATGAAYTGTTCCRTCCTRCTRAGCCTGTAGCCTRAAAACTTGAAACYTKCYTRTAGACTGTCTRTTTATTCAACAACCAATAATTGAAAGGATCTAACTGCTCATATGGGGAGCTTATTTTCTTTTGCCTATTCCTACACTAACACTTTGAGGCAGATTTATCAAGTAAGATGGAATTTCCAATGCAGCCATATCATAAACTGATTTAATATTAAAATCCTTGATCTTGGCCCGAACAATAATGGAAGAGATATCATGCAGAAAAGAGGTTTGAACAAATGATAAAGACAATCTTCTTCTGACAGAAAATTTTTAACATCTATGTTGCTCATAGACTCCAAATAGTCAGCAAAAGGGTCATCAAATTCATAAAGCAATACCTCTTTGGACTGTTGATCCAACTGTAAATTGAAAAGGTGTTGAAAACTGCCTTTACTAATCTCATTGTTGAATGCAGCCTACTCGAGATCTGTTGTAGATTCAAAGCTGTCATATGCTGATATAAAAATCTGCTCATCATTTTTTAATCTTTTAAAGGAGGCAATCTGATCTTGATAGCTATTATTAACCATGATGTGCATATATCTCTGATCATCTCTTTGCTCATTATTTCTGCTGCAATTCCCCTTTGTTCGCAAAACTGAAAGTTGATGGCTGCCCTTAGCATTTGTCGCAGATCTGAAACTGTCGCCCATAAACATTTGCAAACTAAGGAAATCTGAAATCTTCAGGTTTTCTGAAAAGTATAAGTCCATGAAAGCTGCCACTGGATCTTCAAGAAGAATATCATATTCTTGTCCTCTTGAGATCAACTCGTGATCATCAAAAATTACAATTTCCTTATCAGAATAATGCTCACATGAGGACAACAAAACAGGATTTCCATCACATGGATTAGGATCAGCTAAGAACATATAATTTCTTATGCAATCATCAGTCATCATAGGCTCTTCTTGATTTACAAATTGATCATAAACTTCACAAGCATACCTGTCTTTGGAAAACTCTACACATACTGAAGAATCTAATTCTAAATTTGAAATGTACTCACCTTCAGGCTGTTGTTCCTTATCTGCTTCATACTCACTGCTTTCTTTCTATGAATCTAAAATGTATTGACAGTTTACTTGCTTATATGCTTGTAGATTTTTAAAGAAATCTTAACCTCGTATCCTTCTGGAAGCATGAATGTTCTCCTCCACCTCTCGAGCATCTTCAAAAAACTGGATTAAGGATGGAGACTTCCGTTCTAACAGAAGAAGGGAAAGTTCTGAATGGATACCTATAATATAATATATCATGGCAAATGTCTCTGTAGGTTGGACCTCCAAAGGCATGTCACGATAAACATGGTAAAACCTTCTATTGAAAACAGGCAAGGCTTCATCCTGCTCTCGTTTCAAAGCATAGAAATCAGCGAGGTAAGAATCTAAAGATTTGTATTCACCCCAATACTTTAGGAAATCATTAGAGAACTCAATCCAAGAACCAATTGAATCATCTCTCAGACCCCTGAACCATGCAGCAGCATCTCTGATTAGAGATTTAGAGAAAAATCTCATGATTACATCTTCGTGAACAATCTGAAAACGATCAACAAAATCCTCAAAGTATTCCAAATGCCTCTCAACTGAAACTTGATTCTCTCCAGAAAAACAAGGAAGATATTCATAACAGTCAAGAGGATAAGGATGAAGGGGATGGGGAAATTTTAAAGGCCTAAACATTTTCATCCTAATCTTGGTTTGAAAGGAAATGGGTTGCTTGTAAGGGATACAATGTTGATGAAAAGGTTTAGCAGTAGTAATAGAAAGTACTGAAGTCTGAGTATACTTGGAGTCAATTTCAATTTTGACAAAGTCAGAAAAGTGATCAAATGCAACAGGAATTGGAATACAGGACTCATTTTTAAGAGCAAGTTGTGATGAGGATATCAAATCAACATCTATAACATAGTTTTGCAGAGTCTCTGTTTCTTCTAAAGATGGATAGATGAAGACGGGATGGTAGTCTTCTGAATATACAAAATAGAAAATGATTCTCTTTACATGTAAAGGGAATAACATGAAAGAGTTAATAGAAAACAACAATAATTCATGAAGCAGACTGATAAACTAATATCTGGATTTAAAGCGCAGCCTCTTCATCTCTTGTTAAATGGATCCTCCCAGTGGAGTCTTATTCAAACTTAGATGGATCAGGGAAAGAACAAGCTTTTGCAAATCTGCCCTAACAGCTGGATTAGATTTCCTCACCTTTCACAAATGGTCTTTTAGGACACTCTTTTCAACAAGCAGACTAGTAAGGATATAAATATTTTTCTATGTTTATGAAGGATGGAAAAAGAGGAGTAGTTCTCTCCTAAGGACAACTTGTAAGACTTCTTTCCTTGGGTTATATACAATGTCGAACTCAGAAATCAAGTTTGTAATTTCAGAAACTAACGGAGGCTGTCACCCTTCAGGTTTTCTATTTCAATTTCAGATTTCTGAAAACATGAAGATTCAAAAAAATAGGCTTAACAGAAGATGGTCTAGATATAAATAAGAAATGGTACCTCTTGAAATCCCTAAGGTAGATAATCTGTAGATCTGAAAATCTGTTTCTGTAAGGCTCATCTCCTTCTGATGATCTTTTCTGGATCTGTCACAGGTCTTCAATGGAGTCGCCACTGAATTCGTTCTTCATGGAGTCGCCAGATAGATGATTACAACCAAAAGATGTCCAGGCTTTGTCTATCATCAAAGCTGGATCTATGTCATCTCCCAGGGAAGCTGAGCTTCAATCTCCTTTCCCCGGCAACAACACTAATTTGTTAGCCCTCCAAGAAACTCTTTGGGTTTGTAAACCAAAGATGTTTGGTAACTTATAAAATGAATGGATTTATGCTTAAGTAATGAATGGATCAATGGGATAACTGAAATACAACGATGTATCCAGAATACTAACAATAATCAAATAATCCAGTGCTCTCAAGGACTGATAATCAGATAAATAGCTTTAAAATGGGTGAAGAAACCAATGTTTATAAACCGGATGCCAAAGGGATGGGTTTAATAAACAATGAAAGAAACTAACATTCAAATTGTGAACTGAACAATGATATGACAGTCATATGACAGTTAATACAAATTGAATGATAGTATAGAAGAAGAGAGGAATCTGACATCAATAAAGAGAGAAAATTGTCCATTGTATTATCATGAAAGTCTAAAACAAATAATGTAATTTCTGCATCCAGAATTGAACCTCCTTAGTGCTCCAAATGTCTTTGGCTTTATAGCCTTACAAGAAGAAATATAGATCCTTGAAATATGGATCAGATTTTACTAAAAATAGTCAAATCAAAACAGATACAACAAGTGTAGGATGAGATCCTATAAAAATGGATCTAGAATGGAAAATCAAAACAAAATAGGAAAGCTCCTATTTAGTGATCTCTAAAAATAGTAGATTGCTGATGAAGTGCAGTTTTAGCCTCCCCAGGCTGTTTGATTTGGTCCTCCAAAGATAAAATTCAAATTGGGTGATGTGTCATTTGATCCCTATCATTTTTCCCTTGAAAATGACCAAATCTAGTCAAAAAATTCCCTTTTGACTTTCATCTCCAAGAATGGCCTTTAGATTTTGATTTGATAATTCATAACTAGCTTATTAAAGAAGATTTCAAACCATTCAAACCCAAAAAATCTCGATCTGGGCAAAAATTCGGCTATTCTGGCCATGACAAGCTTTCACCAGCTAATTTACCCGAAAATCCTCTCCTTATCTGGTGAAAGGCGGAGCTTTCACCAGCTAACTAGTTATAATTCTGCCTTTTGCGCTGGTGAAAGCGCAGATTTTTTTCAAAATCAAATTTCTCAGTCATGGAGAGTCCATTTTGCATGCTTAAATAGTCGATCGACATCTACAAATCCTAAGCTTTCCAATGGTGCTTTCAAATATACATTTGGAGCCTGGGAATCTAGTCAAATATTTCTTACAAGATTAGGCATCATTCTTTCAAAAATGCCAGTGCATTTTTTATCGCTAACAGGAAGGCTCCCACAGAGGATATTGATGAGGAAGAAATATTTTATTCGACTGACCCAATGAAAAATGTAACAAAGGCCTTGAATAATTCTAACATATAATATCTAGGTTTGATTAGCAAAACACCCCTGACACAGGAGGGCAGGGAAAGAATTGTAGAGCTACAAAATACAATAACTAATTTTGGTGTAAGTGGCATCTTCACATATTTTTATTAGCTATGACAATTTCATATATGTTTTTTAGTTTTATATTTTGTTTATGATCTGATAAAGAAAAATTTTATGTTTGTAGGAGTTTTTAAACCCCATGCATGGGGAACCTGTAGATCCTGCAACTGTTATAGGTAGAAGTGATGGTCCAATGCAAAAAAAAGGTCGACATAGCAAAGTGCAAGTGAGGCTTTTTGAGCCTCCTGAGGTTCCCCTCAAATCCATTGATGAGAGAAATGATTTTAACCAGCATGACATGCCAAAGCATGATGAGTCGGAGCTTGAGACTCCACATGATAACTCCAGAGTGGAACATAGTGTAGATGGAAAGGATACTATTCTGCATGGAGCAGAATGAATTAAAATCACTGGATCACTAGATGTCACCTTTCTGGTGGATGATGCAAGTGTTCTGATCAAGATTCAGAAGATTGCAGGTAATTGTCCCATTAATTGATTCATTTTTTTCATGAAATTGAAATGGACATTTGTTGAGATTATTATAAATTAATGGATAACACGTTTTTGCAGGAAACAATGTTTTCTATAGAAACTTACATGACAAAGCATTGGAGTTGTTTGGACCCACCATTTGCACACTGTGGAATGGCCAAGATAGCAAAAAGAAAGTTGATTTAATAGATCACATGGTAAACTTGTTCGGAAACACTTTCAACAAGAAAGTGGTTACAAAGTTAGCCAACGAGAATTTAAAATACACTAAGGCCCAGTATAGGGATAAATTGCAAATAGACCTCAAGCACGAGCACCCTCCCATGGTTCCTGAGAAAGAGTGGAAGGCGCTAATAAAGGATGCAATGGAGAACTTGTTTAAAAAACAAGGACGACAAACGAGATGGTCAAGCAAGGTACAACACATGGCATATTATCAGTGAAATATGAGCATTTATGTTTTTCTTTCCTGTTTTAAGTAACAATTCTGATATCTAATTTTTTTCAAAAACTTCCATATGTAGGCTACTAGACACCTCCAAAGCAACAAAGGCTAGAGTGGAAAAACACGGCCATCATAAACTAGGCCAGGGTGGCTACGGAAAACTAAAATTTTGAATAGTAAGATTTAAATGATTAACTGTGGTTAATATTTATTTAACAGTAGCGAACAAATATATGTTTTTGTTATTGGTATTTTTAATGGCGTTATGCATTGCAGTTAAATATGTTCGACACTGCTTCCACCGAGGAGGACCTAAAGCTTGGTTATAATCATGGTTTTAAAAGTATGATTGAATATAGAAAAAGATTGGGCCAGACTCCTATCTCCCCAGCCACGCAGGTAAATCAAATGAATAATGAAACTGTAGCAGCATGCTTGTAAAGTCTATTCATATTTTATTATATCACCCTTAACTAAGTATTTATGTTTGTTTTCAAGCAACAGCGCTACCGTAGTAGTGAATCCAGTGGTATTCAGCAAACACCGCGTCATACAAGGGTGCACATGTCCATTGATAGTGTAGAGTAGAGTACCCATTCCGGTATGTATGCTTCAGAATTAGAAATATTTACTGTGATTGTAGATATTTATTTCTTGACTTATACTTATATATTATCTTCTCAAAATTGAAGAGCATGTAGCTCACAAGGGTGAAATGCGAGAGAAACCAAGTGGACAGGAAATTAATGCACCAATTGTTGCAGCTACAGAGATAGGTAAAGAGAAATAGTGTAATGTTAATCAAAATAATGAATTAGTTATTTCAATTATATTTCAACATATCAATATGATCATTTTCGTTGTTCCAGTTCACGACCCTGAACAGATGCCAGCTAACCCTTCTTAGTGACGTACTAGAAGTATGGTACATGACCGCACACAAACAATAGGAGGACAGGGCACATGAAATACAATGTCCTTGGATGATTATGATGTCCCAATTGTCAGTTTTATGAATGTAAAAAAACAAAAATCAAAGAAAAATTAGATGTATAAATTCATGTCTTGTATTTGGATCTGTATCGATGTTTATATGTTCATATGTTTTGATGAATATCCTAGTTATGCATGAATGTCTATATGTTTTCTATATAAAGAAAATCATTTGTTGGGTATGGGGAATTGAGAGCGATGTGAGGGGGGGGGGGG
>ML808632.1:95426-110486 GCA_009831015.1 Picea engelmannii | reverse complement strand
AAGTAATTGATTGATATGATGCCCTTGATGAGAATGATATATGTCCAAGTGGAAACCAATCGATAAAGATGGATCATTGAAATGGAGGACCCATGCTTGTATGTGGAATAATGAGATGAAGATCAATGAAGTTGTTGGTGAAACTATCCTAGTTGGATAGTGTTTGTCATGCCATTTCTGGTGGTATGTGGAATGTCACATAAATCCTCATGGTTTGAGAGTTATGGCATTATGAAGTTGGAGGACCCCCATATGAAGGCTTGAAGCCCCAAAAGGTCAAAGAAGTAAAAGTGCTTGAAAAGAAGATATCATTATTTAAATGATAAAGAAATGTGACAAAATCAAGAAGGAATATTTAAATGATAAAGTATTGGAAAACTTTCTATTCATGGAAAGTGGTTAACCATAAAATAAGGAAAATAGGTTAAGTGACCTAGAAATGGGTTAGGTAACCTAAAAATGGGTTAAGTGACCTAGAAGATGAAAGTATAAATAATAAGCTAGGATCTCTTGTAAAATGCACATTTTAGTAAGAATCATTTTTGTGGATCAATGGAGAGCTTCTTGGTAATATCTTTTGGAGTATTGATGGAGAGATTCTTGTGAGAGAATCTTATTGGTGTGGATCTCTTAAGAATGATTGAAGATCTATTCTGAGGAAGAGAGTGAGAGGAGGATCTCATGGACGCATCAAAGTTTCGGCAATGTCAGAGATATTGACGGGGAAAGTCTTGGAGTCACAGAAAACCCTATTTTCTGATGCCCACGTGGGTTGTCTGTGTATAGGGTGCGTGTACACGTGGGCTAGTTGTGTATAGGGTGAGTGTACACACGGGCTGACTATGTACAGGGAGTGTGGACTAAATAAAATCATGGAGATTTTTGTTTGAGTTGGTGCCAAGCTCTTGGACGATGAGACAGGTTCCAGATCTACATTCTATAGCCTCAGATCTATCACTAAGACACTAGTATGGTTACATTATTGTCTTGATAGATGTTATTGTTTGATATGTTGTGAATGCTTAGGGAATTCTTGGTATGGCTTCTATGATGTGGCTCAATTTGGTTGATTTGATGGATGGAGTGAGCAACACTCTTGTGATTCTGTAGTGACATGATTGTTATGGTACACTAGTTGTTTATACATGATTGAGATAACATTCATATTGATTTGTTGTGGAGCATGAGCAAGCTATTGGAGAGCTTGGATGTATTGTGACTGGTTGTGGGTCAGTTTGGACAGTGGAAGACAGAAGAGAAAGTGATTGCAGGTTGCAGAGGATATGAGCATGTGAAGCAAAGCAAAACCCTAAGTGCTCAAGAGCATACGCTTGTTGTATTATACACTGGCCGCGTTCACACGTGGGTTTTAGTGAGCCAGAGCGCGTTCACACGTGGGTTGCATTACTGACAGGTCGCGTACCTATTGACCGATTGATATCTGTTGAGGATTGTTGCCTCATCTCAGTTGATGCTAAGGGTGTAAGATGAGTCTTGCATATAGAGTTGGTGATCTTTTAGAGTTGTACTCTATTCAGTTGTTGATGATAAACCCAAGGATTGTAGTCCGTAATAAAAAGAAAATTGTACATACATCTTGTGTTCTTTGTGTCCATTATGATGATGACTTGTTGATGATATATTGTTGATATGTGACTACATCTAACTGGTTATAAATGACAACAATGAGTAATGAATAAATGTTGAATGCTAATTGATAAGTTTTGTGCAAGAGGGAAGTTTCTGGGAAAAAGAGCCCCACAATCATTCACCCCCCCTCTAAGTGTGGTAGGTGTGTCCAACAGATTATATCTCGGGCCCAACATTACCCCCACACTTAAGATTTTACAGCTCTCACTACAAATAAAATGAAATTACCCCTCATGACCAATATTTTTGAGGAGGATCAGCTTTGGAAGCTTCTCCTTCTTGCTGTGAAGACTTGTCCTTATGCCTCTTGTGTTGCTTCAGTTGTGCTCTGAGGCTGTAGTTGGATTTCAACAAGCTTCTTGGATTTTTGTTCCGGTAAAGAAATGGCTCGTGTAGGAGGGTTTGGAGTCCTTGGAGAGTGGGGTTTGGATGGAGAAATATTCCTTAGATATGATGTCTTTTTGATAGTCTTGATTTTCAGGTGAGGGTTTACAAATTTATAAATGAATGCATCCCAAATTTTCCCTTGTTTTTTTTCAATTCGGCTAAAACAAGGAGTTTGATAAGGCCATGGTAAAAGAGGCTGTTGTGGGGGTTGGTTACATTATTCCTCACTTGAGAGGACATCTTGTCCAAGATATTTAAAAATTAGAAGGGAAAATTCAATTTTTTATTGAACTGAAAGTGGGCTAACAATAAAAAATGGAAAGATTAAAAAACAGAGTATCTACCTTCACTATGTCAACAAGACATTGAAGGCACCATTGCGGCAAGATTTGAAAAGGATAGAGAGTATTGTCTTGGAAGAGTCAATGAACGTAGAGATGCTCCTGAAAAAGGCCATCATGGACATCAAGCTTCGGAGACACATGGCCAAGAACTACTACATCATAAAATAGATCAGGAAAAGTCACAAAAAGTGTTCTACAAGACCACGTTGCGCTTTTGACTCTGGTTTTGGTCATCATTTTAAAAATATGTTTTTGACCACATAAAGATGAATTTTGGAAAACCAAAGGAGTTTGTTTCTAATAACATACCAAATCACAATAACCTCTTTCAGTTTTTACACTAGTATCATATATTGGGATATATTCAACTTTCTTGGAGACCTATTTCAGAAAATAAAATTTTCCAATTTAATTTCCTGTTTTAGCCATTATTTTTAAAATAGGTTTTTGACTAAATAAACATGAATTTTGGAAAAAAAAATGAGGTTTTTTCTAATTACATACCAAATAATAATAACCTCCTTCATTATTTACACAAGTATCATATAGTAGGAGATATTTAACTTTCTTGGAGGCCCATCTCAGAAAATCAAATTCTCCAATTTAATTTCTTGTTTTAGTCATTATGTTGTGGCACATATTCCAAGAACATGGGAATGAATTTCACAAAACTGAGAGAGGTTTATCTTAAGAACAACTTTATATACAAAAACCTCTCATAGTTTTGTAAAATTTGTTATGGTTAAAAAGTTATAGCCCCGTCTTTGACCCCTATTGTTCTGTTGCGCTTCTGTCACAGTTATTGTGCTTTTGGACAATTTGTTTTCAAATCAATTGTGAAGGGGTTATATGTAGATTTTTGCTTGTATTAGTGACTCCAGAGTGTAGAGGACATATTTAGATTTTATTTCATAACTTTTTCATTAAATAACTCATCAAGGAAGGCCTCCAAAACTTGTTGCTCTTCTGCTACAATTTGCTGCCACCTCCATGCTTTCCTATGATTGTTTCAAAGTTATTTGCATTGTTTTGGATGAAATTGTCATGTTATGTTACAGTTTCTTATTATGAATGGATTCATGATCTCATTCCCATGTTGAAATCGCCTCATCTACCCTATACGTAATGACAAATACTAAATGCTATTGAGTATACCTACCTTGCCCCATTCTATCTTTGCAACTCATCTTTTGGAAACCTTGGCCTAGCTCCCTAGACCTAGATTCTCATCCAGAAAAATACAAATCAAAACCATACTGAACTAAATACCTAGCCTAATACAGAGCCACTTAACCTTGTTCCTCTGTTCATAGGTGTGTAACACAAATCTGTAGTGAGTTTAACAATGTGTTATTGATCTGTAATTGTCACAAAGAACCAGTTAAGGATACAAAGTCTTCTATAGCATAAACATAAAAATGCACAGTAAGCTCATAACACACACAATGATGTCAACAATATAAAATTTAGCATACCAATACAAACAACTGGTGATATATTATCCCAATACATTGTAAAAATATAGTATGATAGAATTCTAACAGAAATCCTACTTCCTCTTCTCATGGGTTTTTCTATATAAATGGCCAGTGCTTAGCGTTTTTTTTTTTTTGCTCAGGAAACTCCCCCCAGACCGAAGATATGGAATGTCCTCGTGCCATGAATTAGCAATAGGTCTTTATTTTTTTGAGATGGGGGTTATATTATCTCCTCTTTTATCCACTCTTTGGAGTATCCCTTAGCTCTAGAGATGTTCTCAAATTCAGGTTTGAAAACCTTGTTATAGCTTGCTCTTGGAAATTGGTGGTGTTTAAACCATTGGTATCCAACTCTTGGGAGATTTGTGGTTGAGTCAATTGATTCCTCAGAGACCATGAATATAGTGAATAGGAGAAGAGGCAATATAAGAGTGTTCCATTATTATTTGTTTTGCCATCGTGCTCACACAATATATTCCTCTATCTCGCATTTTATAAGGCATGTAATCATAACTCTATAATGAATAGTCTGTAACGAAAATAATCCAGTTAAGTGGTATATTAAGGATATGTACAACAGTTTATAACACACATGGAATTAGAATTTCGAAAATAAGATGACTACTGATGTAATAGCCTATATCATGAAAACAATACACATAAATTTTTACAAAGATTTACTTCTTCTAGGCAATGTTATCATTTGTCAACTCATGAACCCCTACCCCACACCTAAGTATTGTGACACCTCACAATCAAAAATATAGGAAAGCAGTCAATTCTCCCAATAGCCGAAGATTTACAACTTGTTAAGTGTAGAGATAAATTTCACAGATTGCTATGACAAGGTGATTAAAGGATGGCCCCGCCTATAGGATAAGAGATCATATATATATATATATATAAGAAGAGGTAGGCAAGAGAGTTTCAAGATAGTCTTACATTTAGTTCCCGATGGAAAGTTTATGGATTTCATTAACCTTAGCTTAACCATACATAGTTCATGTCATCTTTTTCTGCAAGTAATGTCGTACATCAAAACAAGTTTAAATTTATTATTTATTTTTGCCAGATTACCATCCTCGCTAGGTAGAATGCCCCACTGCCAGTAAGCATATTCAGTACTTCGATGGGTTTACCTAGTCATACCACAGGCTGGTACCCGCTGCCAGTAGACCTGTTCAGTATCCTAGTGGGTTAGCCTCTTACACCCTCATAGACTGGCCCTCCATCTTTTAAGATTTTAGTATAAGATTTCTTTATGTAATAATATGGGGGAACAACTCTAAAAACAACTTTTTTCTTTATTTTTTCAATTGGGGTGGTATTTATGTTAGAGGATGAATTTCCGTTATATTACTTAGTGATTGTCCTGATGTAAGGTGGTACTTAAGCGTACATGGCCTATCTAAAGATATGATATAATCAAGCTATTTAGTGTGTAGTGGATGGTACCATTGATAAAGAACAGAAAGGTATCTCTAGGCTCAACTCACTTTCTTGTTTTGTATTTATTGTGATGTTTCTATGACTAACCACTAATCAGACCTCATTGTTACTCTTTAATAAAGATACTTTACTTACTTACTCAAGTTTCTTGGGAAAAATGTATGAGAGACCTCTAAGCTTGATGGTTACAGTATCACTTCCTTATATAGTGGTGAAGCTTTTCAAAAGCAACTTCTTTTTAAAATGCCTTAAGAACAAGAAGATGAAAATCTTTGCGAAAACATGGCTAACTACAACAAGTCATTATTCATTTGATGCTTAGCAGACAACAAGGTCCAAGTGTAACAATGTTTTTGAAGAAAATCCTTCTTTTATATTTCCTCGGAATTGTCTACCCTTGGTGATATAAAGACCTACAAAGATCTCTAAAACTGTTTGCAAAAACCACACTCTAAAATATAATAAACTAAGGAGATCAATGAGATCAATTCATAGGAACATGTATCTCATAGTTCTTTTATTAAAAGAAAATGTAAAATGAGGTTGCATTAGACTTTAAGCTAAACTAACAACATGCAGCTTTTATTTACTATCCTACCCTACCTAAAAATAAAGGGAAAATATTTATTCAAGTGTAAGAACTCTTCCAATGTAACCATGTGCAGAGCAAGATAAGAAACATACTCATATCCATATATGAAAAAGTTACTGCAATGATTAACTGGATATGAAGAACCAACCAACCTACTTATTTGGGCATCAGAAGGTGTTGAAGAAGAGAATAGTATTGTGGCTTGATGACCTCTTGAAACCAAATTTCAATGTAACATTGATGTTCATCAACAGAAATTTCTATTCTCTCCTTCATCATGCTATGCAAATCCTCTTCTTTTGGATGATTGATTTCTGAAGTACATAAAGGATCTATTGAGATGGATGTTGAGAACTCCTCAATCTCAGGTCTTAGTGATTGCTCTCCACCAGAGGTAGTCCATAACTTTTCAGATTCCTTCACAGTTTGGAAAGGAAAATCATTTTGTAGCTCATAGAACCTTGATTCTTCTAATATTTCAGGAGAGGTAGATAAGTTCTTGACTACTTTCAAGATGTGTTCTTCCTGAAAAGAAGAGATCCCAGTTGTAGCTAGGATTTGAGAGAGTTCTTCCAAACTAATGGTCACCTTCGAATTCATCTTGTCATTTGATAAAACTTGGTTCAGACAAAGATGATGTCCACAAAGTTAGGATCTCCTGATGGTGGTAAGAAAACAAAGATTGTATTGTTTGGTTCTATGGAAGGCTCGAGTGGTCTTGCCTCCTATCCCACTATTACTTATGCTTCAATTTCTTGTTCTATAGTGCTCCTTGTGTTAGTCTCTTTAGAAATTGATTTATCTCTTTGGGTTGAGCTAGTTCCTGTTTTTCAGTATCGGTCTATGGATCTTATGAGTGGAACATTCCTTCCCCCAAAAAGTTTGGAAGGAACCTTGGTTGAAAGGTCTAATTTAGATTTAATGTATCTACCTTTTGTGTCTCTAGGTCTATTCATGAAAGAAAACAAAAACAAAAACAAAAACTACCATTGGGTTTGGGGGAACCTGCTATAGCAGATGTGTAGGTTCTTACCTCTCGTCTTAAAGTTCCCCCTCCACCAAACTGATGCTAAGGTTTAGAAATGATCTAATTCCTACGTATTTCCTACCTTGAGACAACTCCCTGGCAATGGCACCAAAAATGATGGGTGTTATATATGCACTAAAAACACACTAAAAACCCTCAATTAAATTGTCAACCCGGGGTAAGTAAACTTAGAGTTGTAGAAAAATATATGCCAAAGGTAGAAGGGTTGGTAGTAGTATAGTCTAACTAAAGAAGTGGCTATCTAAGGGTTAATATATTCAAGCAAAGCTATCTAATGAGAAAACCCTACTAAGTAACTTGAAACTATGTAACCTAAGTATTTTTGGATCAAGGATGGATGGATAGTTCTACGAAAGCAGGTAAAAACCCTATGTAAAGCAAACTAGTTCATAACAATAAGCAAAAGCAACTATTAAGCATAACAATAAGAAAATAACAAAAGCAAACTACTTTAATTTGCCAACCTAAATTCAATGAGCAACTACCCTATGAAAGCAAGTAAATAAACAAGCCAACAACAATTATATTAAAGAAAGTAAGCAAAACAACTAGCTAACCTATTAAAGCAAGTAAACAAGTAAGCAAAACAACTAGCTAGCCTATTAAAGCAGATAAACAACTAACTACTCTAGGATAACTTCTACTGCAAGTAACCTAATTAAAACTTCTCATTGAACAACTATCTAGCCTAAGAGGCAAGTGGACTATATTCTTAATTCAAACTTCAAAACTATTTCTAATTGATAAAAGAAAATCTATTTAATTGAAAGCAAGAAGGACTAACAACTAACCTTTAATCTATGATAAGCAAACTTCTCTCTAACATATCAAAGAAAAAGACTATCTATCCTATAGCAGAAATAAAACTATATTCTAATCTACGAAATCAAGAAACTATATCTTCTGATCTACAAAAGCAAGAAACTATATTTTGATCTACAAAAGCAAGAAACTATCTTTTAACCTATGAAAACTCAAATATAGTGGTGGTGGTTGTGTGAATGTCTCTGGTGTCGTATGATATCTCAATAACACTTGACAACAAAGGATAATTCAAGCGGTATATGATCTACACTGATCTCAATAGCAAAGTGAAAGGTATGGATTAAACAATCCAATGAGAATTTAGCCATTATGGAAACAATGTTAATTACCCTGCATATTCATGAAATTATTAGCCATCAGCAATATAACGAGATCAGAATTGTACTTCTATGCTATGTAAACAAACTTCATAATTAAATTCAATCATTAACTAAGAAATATAATTGCAATCTAATTCTAGGAAAGGAACTACATAAAGTCAAACTATGCTAGGTCTATCTTAACAATTCAAAGTGAAAGAAAGAAAATGCTTAAAAATAGAAATTAAAACATGGTATATGGAAAGTAAACTAATGAATAAACTAATTAACAACTAGTTATCAAAATCTAAATGAGAATTAAATAGGCAATAAAAACTGAAACTAACCCTATCCATCCACCAAAGCCTTGGTTAAAGAAATCATGAAATAAAACTATGTTCTACTCTGTTTTAACTTCTATTTTAAATTTGATTTTAAAAGCATAAATAAAATTCAATCTAACATATAATTGCACAGGGGGTTAGTGTATGAGTTTTCAAACTTGTTCATAATTATAAAATCAATGCATATTAACAAAAACCTTCATACTAACCTGCAAAAGAGAATTAAAACAATTAAACTATATCAGCAAATTATATGATAAAAGAAAAATAACAATGCATGTACAGGAAATGATATAAAAGAAATTTAAGCTATGAAATGCATAAATAAAACATAGAACAGTTACCAGACTACTGGTGGGCCCCCCAGCAAGTCGTGGTCACTTCTCAAATGCACACCACTAGCTCAGCAAAACGATTTCACCATTAAAACTTGAAAAATGCAGTCTTATACAATTATGGCAATTGAAAAATGTAAAAACAGAGGAAAACATTTTTATCTCTATCCTCTACTTTGTCTACTGCTCCTTAGCTATTGTATGACCACCACGGTGGTATTTATAATATTTACAGACCAAGTGATCGACCACAGGAGGG
Source organism: Picea engelmannii (assembly GCA_009831015.1). NCBI lineage: Eukaryota > Viridiplantae > Streptophyta > Pinopsida > Pinales > Pinaceae > Picea > Picea engelmannii. Next base: position 101,476 of record ML808632.1, on the reverse strand, counting down.
TTGAACCACTTCTAAAAACAACAAATCGCATTAATGGTGCCCTAACTGTTGAAATAGAGCAAACCAATAATCGTCCTTCTCAACAACCTAAACTTAGTTGTCAAGAGTTCAGTAGATTGAGGGGATAATCACGAACAAAACCCACATTCCCGATTCGCCTATCACTGGTTGCCAATACCATAACTGCCAATTCACCCACTGTTTTTGTGCAGGACGCGGTGTTGGACGCAGTGCCAGATCTGGTATTGGATCGAGTGTTGGAAGGAGTACCTGACTAAGTGTCAGAAGTAGATTCATGATGCGGTTTTTCCCTGTAACACCAGAAAACGTGAATCAGATCCTTGGAAGCATAAAAACATGATGAATTATACTCAATATTATCATTAAACGCGAATCATACATTCCTAGTGTAGATCATACCGTTTTAGCATAAAATTCTTCAAAGAGCTCCTTCAAAACACGAAAAGCACATATGTACATTCGGTAAAAAGTGTCTAATAATTTTTATAAATTGATCATATCTCGGTCCCAACATGTATGCAAGGGGCATCCATGCCTCCAAGAACTTGGCATAGTCCTTTTCCCTATATAGCCAGAAAATTAGAGTCATTAAGTAGATATATGGCTCCCTTAGATCCAATGTCCCATACTAGTTGTTGCTTCGGTTTGTGAATTTCTTGTCCTCCTTCCACCATGAGGCCATCAATCGACTGGTGTCATGGAATTCATAGAACTTTACCATGAAGTTTGTGTTCAACCGCTCCTCCAGGTCCCTGATCTTGTATATTTCTAAACCTCTGTGGGGAGAAAAAATCTGACATATCCGCCATTCACGTCATTAATGAGACACTTCTACATGTCTGTATGATCAATTAGCCAACTCAAATTCTCAATGCAGGGTAAGATTGGAGTTCGGCAGGCTACCATGTGCAAGCATGACCGTTGAATGTTCAGGAAAACTTGGTCGTCGAGTGCCCTTACATCTGGGTCGATGTGTGGGATAAACTCTGGGTAATATTCCTAGTTGATTCTGTTGAATAGATCTCCCCACTGTGGGAGAATTATTTTAGATCCAGTGGTCGCTTATGTATCGCCAAAAGCGAGAGTTTGAGTGAATCCTTTCTTGGTGGAAGTTTTGATGACTGGTTCCACCTTGGGAGTATATTCCAACTGCCTTGCAGTGTCGAGAGAAGACCCTTCACCAATATTTGCCTCTTTTAATTTCGGTGCCCTTGGCAAGCGTCTGGTCATTGGATTTCTTGGAGGAATTTTTCCCTGCAGATAGAACATTGTTAGACACTGTGTAGCAGATCGAATTTTGATATATATAAAAATTATGACCGTTGAACTGATAAAATTAACACATACCTCTTCCTTGCATTAGCTTAACCTGGTTTTTTGATAGTCTAAGAATCAATGCAGTCTTGAGACGCTCTCTTCGCTTCTTCGGCTTCTCTCGAAATGGAAACTTGTGTGCAAAATAGAGGTGTTCGAAGTTGTTATTGTGATTTAAACAGAGATTATACTTACCTTGTTGCATCAGTTATTTAATTTGGGGTATGAGTGTGGTTTCTATGAAATCTTCCGCCAAATATTCATTATGTTTAAAATTGAATTCAATCGTAGGTTGGCGGCATGGGCGCGGGCTATAACATGGTCTATCGACGATTTCAAATTATCGTTGTTTAGTCAGAGCATGGGGTAGCAATGTATGTGGAGAGAAACATTAACTGGCCTATTAAATGGCAAAATCTGATTGTATCTCGTGCTGAAAACATCCCATCGTTTCGCTAAATTAAATGGTGGATCGGGAGTCGGGGATTCTCTTTGAACATTGTTCATTGATATCTCCTAGAAAAAACTCTAACACCGATCCATCTTGTCATACAAAGATGATGTGGGAAAGCTGACTCGGAAGTGTGACTAGGATACATGGAATCTTGAGGTGACTCAGGACAAAACTGGACCGTAAGAAATGCTTACGCAGAAAAGACACGTGGTGCTTTGAGATTGGCGTCTTCGTTTAACCATGTTATTTAGAATCAGGGACTTTCATTAGCTAAGTGTTTTAACAATGAGTCATACCTTATCGATGCTAAAAATTATCAAGGATCAGCTATCGGTGAAAATTTTAAACCAAGTGCTCCCGGATTAACCCCCTCGAAATCTATCGATGTCGAAAGTGCATCGGGGATCAGCGATCGATGATTATTATTACTTTTACCTTCTTGGATTTTTCCAATGCCGAACATAAGCGTTCTAGTCACAATTTTACCTGTAGATTATTAGTTATAATGCCAATTTATTTTAGACACAAGGTTTCATATTAACAGGTTCAAACAAATCTGATTTGATCGATAAAGAGACCTGAAAACAAAACAAGAAATCCCTCCACATTGGACTCAATTCAGAGAGAAAAACAAAAGAAAACAAGTGGTACCCAAAAGAGACAAAACTTCATGAAATATTTTAGGGTGTGTTGAGCACTCAACAGGACCCCTCCAGATATGGGCCAGATATTATTCCATATCCAGAATGAATATGGCCTGAATATGACTGGAAGTCGGAATACGATTGATATATTCATGTAAGGATACAGTCGGGGTAGTAAATAAGTGTAGGGTATGAATCGTAGAAAAATACATCCATATCCCCTAGATATGGTTGGGATATTCCTATAAGGATGCAACCAGGGTAGTATATAAGTGTAGGGTATGCATACTAGAAAAATCCATCTATATCCCCTAGATGTGGCCAGGATATTCCTGTAAGGATACAACTAGGGTAGTAGATAAATGTAGGGTATGACTAGTAGAAAAATCCAGCCATATCCCATGGATGTGGTCGAGATATTCCTTTAAGGATATATCCAGGGTAGTGAATAAATGTAGTTCATGACTAGTAGAAAAATCTAGCCATATCCCTTAGAAATGGTCGGGATATTCCTGTAAGGATACAACTAGATTAGTAGATAAGCGTGGGGTATGACTAGTAGAAAAATCTGGCCATATCCCCTAGACATGGTCGGGATATTCTTGTAAGGATGCAACTAGGGTATTAGATAAGCGTAGGGTATGACAAGTAGAAAAATCTATCCATATCCCATAGACATGGCCGAGATATTCATGTAAGGATACAACTAGGTTAGTAGATAAATGTAGGGTATGACTAGTAGAAAAATCCATCCATATCCTCTGGATATGGCCGAGATATCCATGTAAGGATACAACTAAGGTAGTAGATAAGTGTAGGGTATGACCAGTGTAGAAATCCCAACCATATCCCTTTTCAAAAAAACAATAAAATGAAAAAGACAAAGTAAAATGTTGCCTAAAAACCCCAATGGGATCTCATTAATTGTTGGGACAAATAAAAGATATAAAAGATATATATATTTTTTGTATTTATATAAAATTTTATTTTTGGCATCTATTGTCATAAGGATTATTAATATGTATTTTGAAGTAGAGAATTTAATGTTGTATATGTTGGAATATATACCATTTGATTTAAAGATGTTTTAAATTGGATAGTATATATTTCAGCATATACAGCGTTAAGTGTTATGCGATGAGGTACATATTGTTTGTCTGCTATAAGGAGTCCTTCAGTGTCATTATCCCTACTAAAAATTGAAGTAAGAGCAGCCATTTTATCTCATCCTTCGGACAAATATGAGATTTTCTAAACCTTACATGACATGGCTAAGGTAAATATCTACCCTAGACGGGTTGTCATGTAAGTGTTATTTTTTCTTTAACGTGTGTTTGACGATAATCCTTTCTACACGAGTCAAGTTTCTTTGGCCATAAATATGGAGGGGAGTAGCACTCTGTTAAATAATAAATTAAGTTTCTTCCTAAAGGGATGTCTAATGACACATTGGTGACTTATCCTTCTACTTAATGTATCTTATAAGGTGCTATATTTTCAAAATGCATGATTGATTTCACATTTTGCTTTTTTATTGGCTTTCTTCTCTCATTAATACCATGAAAATCCATGGAGTTCAATGAAAATTAGAAGTTGTGATGAGATACTTGGAGCCACCTATCTTGTTCAAGCACTATTCTATTTATTACTGGGGGTAGGAACAGAAGTGTAAAGTGTAAAGGGGTTATATTGGTTTGAAGTAGGAACCTCTACCTTTGGAGACATGTATCACTACTTTTTTGCATCATTGACAGAGTGCACTACATGTGGTTTGTACCCAAGGTCTTGAGACCACATGGATGGATGTTGTAAGTTTGAATGGAGACCTAAATGAATAATTCCCTACCTTGGGGGATGTCAAAAGCACAATTTATGATGATTTGGGGATCAAACATAACATAAGGGATAAATGTCCTACTTGGAAGTCATGTGGCACCAAAATTTCACTTGGCACGGTCAAAATATCACCTAATGTTAAACACCCCTTTAAAGGAAGTGGCTAAGGCATGTTGAAGGAAAGAAGGAGTTAAAAATAACCCTAACAAAAGACTTTCCACGTATTTGGAGGTGTATTTCACCTTTGATGAGGTCTTTTGGGGTAAATACACATTGTTTAAGATGTGTTTCACATATTTGGAGGCCTATTTTAATTTTGAGGTATTTTAGGTAAGGACATATTGTTCGAGGCATTTTCTACATATTTGAAGCATATTTTACCTTTGAAATCCCTTGGTATTGAGGACACATTGTTCAAGGAATTTTCTACATATTTGGAGAAGAGCTCTTTGCATGACGAGATGCTATGTGGATTTGTTGACATGGTGAAACCCTCAAATGAAGAATAAATGGATTCTTTAAGGGGATGTCATGGAATAGAAATATGACAAGTGGCAATATGATTTGCTCAAAGCATTTTATCTAATAAAAAGGCAAAATGGAACACTCCATCTTAAGAGGATTCTAGGGCCTTCTAAAGAAATGATATTTTATTGGGGAAGTAGTTGAAAGGAAAGATATAAGAGTAAATCTATCCTCATTTGCAAAGAGCATGGTTGGAATATAAGGATTGTCCTCTAAGTACTCAGTGAAATATTTTTTGTGAGAATTAAAAGAAAAAGTGCATTTATTCAAGTCGAGGTTTTTTCATCGCTTTATTTTTTCATGGATTATTAGGGCTTTGTAAGATGGCCATTAGTTTGTTGTTGGAATAGAATTTATAGAAATAAGTATTTGTCCCAAAAGAATTTATTAAGGTCGAGGTTCTTACACACTCCCTCATCCTCGATGCAATCTTTAATTATTGAAGCAATTCCCATATCTATTGTTCAAAATGGTTGTTGCTACCTTCTTTATTGATTGATTTCACATTATTATTAGATATACTTGCATGGTTGTGACAATGTCTTGTTTAAGGGCTATCACTTTATTCTTGCATACTCTAAAAAACATTATGGACTAACTATGACATATTTATGATAGCTTAATTACATCTTCTTCATCATATACAAACTCTATTGTCCTAAATCTACCCTAACTCCATATCCCAATTGTTTAGGCACTAGTCTTTGGTAAATTCTACCATCATCGTATACTAAAAATACCAAAAACATTTATTTTATAGGGTTTCCCTCCTCGTGTCCAAAATTAATTGGCCTAAAAAGAGAGAAAATCTACCCTAACTCCATATCCCAATTGTTTAGGCACTAGTCTTGGTAAATTCTACCACCATATTATTCTAAAAATATCAAAAAAAAATATTTTCTAGGTTTTCCCTCCTTGTGTCAAAAAGTTATTGGCCTAAAAAGAGAGAAAGTATCGCTAAACATTGGGCAATCTTTGTAAGTTCTCCCTAGGGTTTCAATTTGTTAAAAGACTTTGTAACATTTGAAGTGCAAGTTTGAGAATTTAACAAATTGGCATTGTTGTCGTGAACAAAGTTCAAATCATGATTCAGGAAATTTGCTACATTGATTGATGAAGACATCTCTTTTAAGAATTTTTTTTCACCTAGTGACTCCATGAAGAAAAGAAACCTTATTCCAAATTTTGAAGTGACAAGTTGTTGGTATATGTGAGAACATCCATCAAGAGTTTGAAGGCATTTCAAGACTCACCTA